>JAUIMM010000874.1:560000-857500 GCA_031769625.1 Taudactylus pleione
CTGAAGGTTACGCATTGCCCTAAGAGGCTGATTCCTCACTGAGGGTTATGCATTGCCCTAAGAGGCTGATTCCTCACTGAGGGTTACACATTGCCCTAAGAGGCTGATCAGGGATCCCTCACTGAAGGTTACGCATTGCCCTAAGAGGCTGATCCCTCACTGAAGGTTATGCATTGCCCTAAGAGGTTGATTCCTCACTGAAGGTTACGCATTGCCCTAAGAGGCTGATTCCTCACTGAAGGTTATGCATTGCCCTAAGAGTCTGATTCCTCACTGAAGGTTACGCATTGCCCTAAGAGGCTGATCCCTCACTGAAGGTTACGCATTGCCCTAAGAGGCTGATCAGGGATCCCTCACTGAAGGTTACGCATTGCCCTAAGAGGCTGATTCCTCACTGAGGGTTATGCATTGCCCTAAGAGGCTGATCAGGGATCCCTCACTGAAGGTTACGCATTGCCCTAAGAGGCTGATCCCTCACTGAAGGTTACACATTGCCCTAAGAGGCTGATCAGGGATCCCTCACTGAAGGTTACGCATTGCCCTAAGAGGCTGATCCCTCACTGAAGGTTACACATTGCCCTAAGAGTCTGATCCCTCACTGAGGGTTACACATTGCCCTAAGAGGCTGATTCCTCACTGAGGGTTACACATTGCCCTAAGAGGCTGATCAGGGATCCCTCACTGAAGGTTACGCATTGCCCTAAGAGGTTGATCCCTCACTGAAGGTTACGCATTGCCCTAAGAGACCGATCCCTCACTGAAGGTTACGCATTGCCCTAAGAGGCTGATCCCTCACTGAAGGTTATGCATTGCCCTAAGAGGCTGATCAGGGATCCCTCACTGAAGGTTACGCATTGCCCTAAGAGGCTGATTCCTCACTGAGGGTTATGCATTGCCCTAAGAGGCTGATCAGGGATCCCTCACTGAAGGTTACGCATTGCCCTAAGAGGCTGATCCCTCACTGAAGGTTATGCATTGCCCTAAGAGGTTGATTCCTCACTGAAGGTTACGCATTGCCCTAAGAGGCTGATTCCTCACTGAAGGTTATGCATTGCCCTAAGAGTCTGATTCCTCACTGAAGGTTACGCATTGCCCTAAGAGGCTGATCCCTCACTGAAGGTTATGCATTGCCCTAAGAGGCTGATCAGGGATTCCTCACTGAAGGTTACGCATTGCCCTAAGAGGCCGATTCCTCACTGAAGGTTATGCATTGCCCTAAGAGGCTGATTCCTCACTGAGGGTTACACATTGCCCTAAGAGGCTGATTCCTCACTGAAGGTTACGCATTGCCCTAAGAGGCTGATCCCTCACTGAAGGTTACGCATTGCCCTAAGAGGCTGATTCCTCACTGAAGGTTATGCATTGCACTAAGAGGTTGATTCCTCACTGAAGGTTATGCATTGCCCTAAGAGGCTGATTCCTCACTGAAGGTTATGCATTGCCATAAGAGGCCGATTCCTCACTGAGGGTTACACATTGCCATAAGAGGCCAATTCCTCACTGAAGGTTATGCATTGCCCTAAGAGGCTGATCCCTCACTGAAGGTTATGCATTGCCATAAGAGGCCGATTCCTAACTGAAGGTTACACATTGCCCTAAGAGGCCGATCCCTCACTGAAGGTTATGCATTGCCCTAAGAGGCTGATCAGGGATTCCTCACTGAAGGTTACGCATTGCCCTAAGAGGCCGATTCCTCACTGAAGGTTATGCATTGCCCTAAGAGGCTGATTCCTCACTGAGGGTTACACATTGCCCTAAGAGGCTGATTCCTCACTGAAGGTTACGCATTGCCCTAAGAGGCTGATCCCTCACTGAAGGTTACGCATTGCCCTAAGAGGCTGATTCCTCACTGAAGGTTATGCATTGCACTAAGAGGTTGATTCCTCACTGAAGGTTATGCATTGCCCTAAGAGGCTGATTCCTCACTGAAGGTTATGCATTGCCATAAGAGGCCGATTCCTCACTGAGGGTTACACATTGCCATAAGAGGCCAATTCCTCACTGAAGGTTATGCATTGCCCTAAGAGGCTGATCCCTCACTGAAGGTTATGCATTGCCATAAGAGGCCGATTCCTAACTGAAGGTTACACATTGCCATAAGAGGCCGATTCCTCACTGAAGGTTATGCATTGCCCTAAGAGGCTGATCCCTCACTGAGGGTTATACATTGCCCTAAGAGGCTGATTCCTCACTGAAGGTTATGCATTGCCCTAAGAGGCTGATCCCTCACTGAAGGTTACGCATTGCCCTAAGAGGGTGATCCCTCACTGAAGGTTATGCATTGCCCTAAGAGGCTGATCCCTCACTGAAGGTTATGCATTGCCCTAAGAGGCTGATCCCTCACTGAAGGTTACGCATTGCCCTAAGAGGCTGATCCCTCACTGAAGGTTATGCATTGCCCTGTGAGGCTGATTTTTATTTAATATTTTTGGTGGGTGAAAATTCCTTTAAAACAAAATCAAAAGGGCTGTTTAACAAGCATTATGTTGGTACAGGTTCAGAGGGTGTGCACATAAGTAGGGAGATTTATCACAGCTTGGAGATAGATAAAGAACCAACCAATCAGCTCCTACCATAACTGTCATGTTTCAAACAGCCTGTAACATGAGTTTGGAGCTGATTGGTTGGTACTTTTTCTCCCTCCATTTTCACTCTCGTCAAGGCTTATGGGGCACATCCACTAGACGATCTACTCCCTGTCCAATCTCTAAACGATTTTCCCTTGATTTTTTCCCTGGAAATTTTATCTTTCAGTCTGAACGATTTACAAACGATTTACAAACTATCTTTAATAGATCAAGTGAAATTGACCTGCATGTTCAGTCGACTGACGAAACGATCAAACGACCAGCGGGAGCGCGCATCGTTGATCGTTAACGACCAAACACTGCACGATTTATAAACACTTTTCAAACGATTGAACGATAACGATGTCGTTATCGTTCAATCGCCTGCTAAAATCGTGTAGTGGATGCCCCCCTTTAGTACATACAGTCCCAAGCTTTAATAAATCTAATATATGAGAAAAACTCCTGCTGATAAATACAAGGAGGCATTACAGGAGGGTGCTATAAAATAATTGTGATTTTACTCTGTGTTTGCATTCTACGTTATCTCTTACATTGGAATCTTTCCTGAAATCCTCTGTTGCCCCTGATTTTGGACAGGTAACATTCTACACATCTCTGTATATTAACAGTACAGAATACGCTGCAGAGATGTAAGTCATGGGGAAGATATAGGGGATCATCTATACAGAGGGACAGATAAGGGGGTTCATCAGTACAGGTATGATGGAATTGGGGACTATGATTTGGGAGATCATCAATACGGCATACTTACCTACTTTTGAAAAAGCATTTCAGGGAGATTGTGAAAACAACACCTACGAGTGCGGCGTTAAGTGGGCGTGTACTGGTACATCTGAGAGGCGTGTCCTACATGTGATGGGCGTGTACTGGTACATCTGAGAGGCGTGTCCTACATGTGATGGGCGTGTACTGGTACATCTGAGAGGCGTGTCCTACATGTGATGGGCGTGTACTGGTACATCTGAGAGGCGTGTCCTACATGTGATGGGCGTGTACTGGTACATCTGAGAGGCGTGTCCTAAACCTGACTTACATCCAAATATAAACGAGCCAAAAAGCAGTTAGTAAGATCTATTTTTTGCTGAAAACACACTGATATATTATAAAAAATACTGTGCCTTATAACCAATACAGGGAAATTATACTAATGATCCCATTTGAATGTAAATATCTGTTTATTTTTATATATAACATATTCATAATGGAGGTAAGGTAGAATCAGGGAGATTGCTATGCTTTTCAGGGAGACAGGGAGATTGCTACTGTTTCAGGGAAGTCTCCCTGACAATCAGGGAGAGTTGGCAAGTATGCAATACGGGTGTCAGCATGAAATGAGAGGAAGGCAATACAGGCGGTGGCATAATATGGAGGAACTCCATGTTGGGGTGGTGATATGATTTGGGGAGAATCAATAGGTGAGGACCCATGATATCAGGAGAATCAATACGGGAGCCATTGGATGGGAGAGGTGTATGAGGCCTAAGACACGTATATGGAAATTTTGAGCCAAATTGCTGTCACCACCAGGTATAGCCAGCTCAACTTCAATATGTACTAAATAAACCTTACTTTTAGCTGAAAACAGAAAAAAATAACATTTGTGCAACCTAACCGCTGCAATCCTCATCCAAAAAGCACCTAAAACCATACAAAAACTATGGCCCTCATTCAGAGCCACTCGCTATTTGCGGTCGTTCGTTCTAAAACAAGGGGTGGCTATTCAAATGAACCGTTCGCTGTTTGCGGTCTGTTCACGCCTCTATGTCTGAACGAGAGAGCAAAACTTGCGTTCGTTTTTTGGAAAAATACGCCCCCTGGCCGCTCGCATCCTACGTCATGTCCGCTATTTATTAGATTAATCGAGTACATTGACAAGGGTATGAACTGCTTGCTATTCTTGTGGTTGGTGTTTGCTACCACAATTTTGCGAGCAGTTCTCACTGTAAAATAACCCAGTGACGTGGTCAATGACGCTGCTGTATTAGTTATGCACACCCATAAAACGCCCGTTTTGACCTTTAAGCACGCCTGCGTTCTGATCTCCACTCCCCATTTTCAAGCACCTTCCCCTGTTACCACCCACATACGCCTACTCCTGTCACTCAAATTATCAGGCATTCGCTATTTTGCGAGCACATGAATTTCGGCCGCACTGACTGGTTCGCGCATGCGTATAACGATCCGTACGCATGCGCAGTAGGGCAAACATCGCTCGGAGCGAACGAGCTACCGCTTACGAGTGGCTCTGAATCAGGCCCTATGTGAGGATTCTACTTTCTCAAGTTAATGTCCCTGAATCTCTGAATTCTTAGGATACAGTTCTGTAGAAACATTTAGTAAATCGTCTGAATATTTTAGGACCCAGTTGAAATATCAGATTGGTGGTGATGGGCGTCTGTGCAGTGCTGGGGTCACGTCAGTACATCGAATCCTCATTAGCTCAGCCAAGGAAAGTGCCGGAGACATTTTTGGGGTAGAGGTGGGTGTTTTATCTCTCAGCATAATAACAAACCATGAATTTGTCTGGCTTGGAACGCGGCTCATTAAGGCGGGAAGATAATTGTCCTCTTGAAGCTCAGATGTTTTTACATCTATGAAGTTTCTAGACACATTACTTCAAAGCATTACAGGGTGCTGAAGTCGTTTGCATGTTTGGATCTTACAGCTGTCATCTCAAGTAACTCAACCAAACAAAAAAAATGTCCTATATACTGTACAGTGTATACACTACAAAGTCATTATTCTGACACCTGGCTGGCAACGGCACAAATGAGCTTTGTTAGTCCCACGCATAGATTACAGGTACAATAGGGAATGAAAGAGATGTCGCCATTAGACAAATTTGGTTAGACTGGATAATGCTGATATTGGTTTAGCTAATGCGTAAGGTCCCAAAAATGTGCAACACTGACAAAGCTGAAAGGATAAATAATCAAGACTGAGGGCCTCATTCAGAGGCGGTCGGAGGATGCAAGCGGTCGCTCAGAAACTGGGCGGCCACTTGCATCCTGACCGCCCGCCTCTGTTGCGGTCGTTAGGCTGTGGGTTAACACCCACAGATCTAACGACCGCTCGGGTGATGGTCGCGATGGTCAGAGACCATCGCGACCATCGGGGCTTACGACGAGACCCTAGGGTAGGGTCTCCCTTGTCGTAAGCCCCGGAGAGCTTCTGGCTCTGTCAGAGCCGGAAGCTCTCCACTGACATCACTAGTGATGTCAGTGGGGCCTCCCCCAAACGGTAGGCGTTCCCATGGGAACGCCTCCATTTGGGCTGCCACCCCCCCAGCCCGCCTTCCAAACGGGGCGAGCTGTCAATCAACATCGACAGCTCGCCCCCTTTGGATCGAGACCCGCTACGACCGGCGCTGTTGGTCGTAGCGGGTCTCACGCATGCGCACGATGGCACCGGCGCCGTTGTGCGCATGCTCTGTGGGGGGCCATCGACCCGGTCCAAGCGCATCGGCGCTAATGACCGGGTCTGAATGACCCCCTGAGTTTCAGCTCTATAATTTTCCCCCCTAATCAGTGTCGGACTGGGGCATGAAGGGCCCACCGTGGAAATGCAGTGATAGGGGGTGTGGCCAGCCTCCAGAGGGGGTGTGTCCAACCTCCACAGAGGCTTGGCCAGGGCCGGATTGGTCATCTGACACTTCTGGCAAATGTCAGAAGGGCCGATGGCTTCAGGGCCGCCTTGAAGAGGGCGGAATTGTCCAAGCCCTCCACCCCACGCTTCTGGATACATGATATTAGCTCAGGGGGAGGGAAGAGGTGGCGGCAGTAATGGGCCAGTGTGCTCTGCTCGGCCGGTAAGAGACGAGGGTGTGCCGCAAGGCCTGGCCCCCGTGACTTGCGGCATGCCCCTTTAAATCTGAAACACGCCCCCTTCGCGAGGGACCGCACCTAAGGGCGCGCAAAGGGCGGACTGCCAGGGCTGATCTACAAAACCAGATCCCAAAGGGAGGGGTGGGCCCTCTGGCAGTTGTGCCCACCGGGGTTTTCCCCTGTACCCCTTTGGGCCAGTCCGACCCTGCCCCCACTAAAAAACAAAGCTTTAGACCTTATACACAGAAATGAAAAAGTGTTACTTGCAAATAATCCTCCCAAATGACTGCAGCACATGGTATAAACATTGGTCATGTTTAAAAACAAAATAAACAAATAGCTACGTACTCATTATGTCATCTGAACAGAGGGCGTGATTCTGAGATTTACGCTAATGCAATTGCAGCAGTAATCTCTTACGGACCGCAGATGCTAAAATATGCTAATATCTCTACAGTTTACCTGAGCATAGGGACGCCCACTGCTGCCTTCTCATATCTGTCCAGGGACGTACAACAACGTAAACATCGAAGCAGATCGGATAGTCACACAGCTTACCCGAGCATAGGGATGCCCACTGCTGCCTTCTCATATCTGTCCAGCGACGTACAACGTAAACATCGGTAACATCGTAGCAGATCGGGCAGTCACACAGCTTATCAGAGCATAGGGACGCCCACTGCTGCCTTCTCATATCTGTCCAGCGACATACAACAGCGTAAACATCGGTAACATCGTAGCAGATCGGACAGTCACACAGCTTACCCAAGCATAGGGACGCCCACTGCTGCCATCTAATATCTGTCCAGCGACATACAACAGCATAAACATCGGTAACATCGTAGCAGATCGGACAGTCACACTGCTTACCCGAGCTATTGGACACCCACTGCTGCCTTCTCATATCTGTCCAGCGTCGTACAACAGCGTAAACATCAGTAACATCGAAGCAGATCGGGCAGTCTCTCAGCTTACCTGAGTATAGGGACGCCCACTGCTGCCATCTCATATCTGTCCAGCGTCGTACAACAGCGTAAACATCAGTAACATCGTAGCAGTTCGGACAGTCACACAGCTTACCCGAGCATAGGGACGCCCACTGCTGCCATCTCATATCTGTCCAGCGTCGTACAACAGCGTAAACATCAGTAACGTCGTAGCAGTTCGTAGCAGTAGCAGTTCGTAGCAGTCACACAGCTTGTGAGTTAAGTCTGAGCTGTCTCTAACACTACAGCTCTCCTGACGCTGAGAGCTCTCATGCTGTGAAGGAGATCGCAATGCTCATTTATGCACGCCTATGAAATGGCGTTTAAGCGGTCAGACACGCCAGCGTTTTTCTAACAATCCCCCATTACTCCCTCAAAATGCAGACTGTCACTCACTTTACGAGTAAATCCTCTGTGCGAGAGTAAATCGCAATACAATCGCTACGCAGGCGCAGTGCAGCATTTGCACATGCGCAATTGCTCGATCTTGGTATATATCTGCATTGCGTAAATCTCGGAATCAGGCCCATATTTCGAAAGGTCGGTGATTAAATGGTTCTATGATGAGAAATTACAGATCTGTGCACAGGAAACGATGACATGCTGCATAATGACACCAGTATATAAATGGTGTACTTCCATTCCCCCCTCCAGCTCACATGCTCATAAGATGTACGCAGCCTGAGGAAGTGGTCAGGTGACCATGAAACGCGCGGTAGCATCTACTTCATATATTGGTACCATTGGTAGTGTGATTTATTCTGTTTTTATTGTAAACGTGATTCTGATGAAGCGATTCTAGGCATGAAAGTACTGTTTTATCTCTTTTTGTGAGATGTACCACACTAGGAGATTCAGCCTAAGCTAGTTTACACCTCGGAGCGTTCAACAGCGCCCACATGGGAGTGTGTAATACCACAGACAGACATCAGGGGCTAAATTAATGCCCAATGCTTGTTAAATCCTAAGGAGAGTTGAGCATGAGGTACCAAATATCTGAAGATTTGTGATGCTCTGTTAAAAAGTATAATACACGACGTCACCTAATCCTTTCCTGAGCACTGGATACCCATCACTAGCAGACAGCAGTGTAGTGAGAGGGTGAGTATAACCAATACACTCGTTGTACACACACGGGCCACATTACATTCGTTTCCTTTTATCCTGACAGATAAGACTGAAAGATACAAAACCTAAGAAGCGTCATAATATAACTTCCAAAGTCCGTCATTTCTCCCAGGCGCTGTGGTTAATCAGCTGCCGTGTTCCAGGCTACACGTAAGGTCCTGTGGATTTAGGCGACCTCTGTCCCGGTTAATGTCCTGACAATCTGAGAGTCATAATTTATAGATAATTATACAAAATCCCAATGGTGACTGTAGATTCCTGGCTCATAGCCATCATTGTTGAAGTGTTCGCTCTTTGCAGTCTGTTCAAGCCTCTATGTCTGAACGAGCGAACAAAACTTGCGGTCGTTTTTTGGATAACTACGCCCCCTGGCTGCTCGCATCCTACGTCATGTCCGCTATTTATTAGATTAATCGAGTACATCGACCAGCGTATGAACTGCTCGCTATTCTTGTGGTTGGTTTTTCCTACCACAATCTTGCGAGAAGTTCTGACTATAAAATAACCCAGTGACGTGGTCAATGATGCTGCTGTATTAATTATGCACACCCAAAAATGCCCGTTTTGACCTTTAAGCACGCCTGCGTTCGGATCTCCACTCCCCGTTTTCAAGCACCTTCCCCTGTTACCACCCACATATGCCTCCTCCTGTCACTCATATTAGCAGGCATTCGCTATTTAGCGAACAAACGATTTTCGGCCGCACTGACTGGTTCGCGCATGCGTATTACAATCCGTACACATGTGCAGTTGGGCAAACATCGCTCGGAACGAGCAAGCGGCCGCTTACGAGCGGCTCTGAATCAGGCCCACTGTCAGCTGTCTGTACAGCTTCCGTTGTTCAGCAGTCTGCGTTACGCCCTGTGACAGGTGATGTACGTCTCCCCAGAGTCAGGGCTTCACATATGATCATCTTATCTAGTACCTCGCACATCCCAAAGAATCGCCACCTATGGTTTCCTCGTTTTGGTAATATATTCTCCAGCTCCTCACATTTTATTGAAACGCTCCACAGCTGAGGATTTTATGTCAATTATATTTGAAAGTAATTACAGGGAATATTGTACAGGAAAAGTGACTTCTTTACGACAACACTTTGGGGGCGATTCAATTCAGTGCGATGTTGAAAAGCCGCAGGGGGGAGCTCCCGAAGCTATTCAATACACCGCGCTGTTTGGGCGGGCTAAGGATTTCTTCTCGCACCCCCCTGGAGATGCGAGGAAAAATCCGACCAAAGTAACGGGCGCGCAGCTGTTTACCTGCATAGCGCGGCGCTAACAGACGCGCGCCCGGGACTTTGGTTAGAGAATGCCGGTTACCGCGCCTTAACGCCCTTATTAAGGAGCGACCGGCATTCTCCGACCACACCGCGCACTGAATTGAATAGCTCCGGGAGCTCGCTCCCGACACTTTTCAATTTGCGCTGAATTGAATTGCCCCCTATGTTAGAAACACTACAAAGTACAGTCTGATTTGTTAGAATCTGAAGTTACGCTGTATCCACAGGGCCAGAACACTGTGCAGGCACCATATTTGCAGTTGACACAATGGAGATGAAGGGTCAATGACAGCGTTAGAAACATGACTTCAATAAACTGTGGTCAACACTGCTCGGGCTGCAGAGCCGGAATAAGGGGCCTTGGGGTGAAAATGTTCAAGGACCTACTGAGAAGAGGAGCCCTGGCCAGTGCTGTGTAGGTGTGGCCAGAGCTGTGGGGGTGTGGCCAGAGCCGTGGGTGTGTGGCCAGAGCCGTGGGGGTGTGGCCAGAGCCGTGGGGGTGTGGCCAGAGCCGTGGGGGTGTGACCAGTGCTGTGTAGGTGTGGCCAGTGCTGTGTAGGTGTGGCCAGAGCTGTGGGGGTGTGGCCAGAGCCGTGGGGTGTGTGGCCAGAGCCGTGGGGGTGTGGCCAGAGCCGTGGGGGTGTGACCAGAGACGTGGGGGTGTGGCCAGAGACGTGGGGGTGTGGCCAGAGCCGTGGGGGTGTGTACACTACCTACACTATCAGCCCCACGGTCTCCCTAAATACATAAATATATAGGGAGGTAGAGTTGCAGGTTTCGGGTTATGATTTATCAAGAGGGTGGCAGCATTTGGGTATGTTTTTATTTTTATGAGAGAGGTTTTCAGATCTGGGGCAGACGTGTGTGTTATCAAATCAGGGGTATGATTTTTTTTGAACAAGGGAGAAAATGGATCAGATCTGAGGTGAAGATATATTGGGTGTGGCGGGAGTCATATCTGGGGTATAGATTTTAATAAGGGAGGTTAAATGTGGGGGCAAATACGACAAATACGGCATCTGATTTTTAATGAGCGAGGGGATTTGAAATCTGATTATTGTATAGCGGTATCCGTTATGCTCACTGTATTATAGTTAGTATAGTCTCTGCTTTGTGCGATAGAGCTGGTAGGTGTTGTATGTGTTTATAGCTCTTTGACACAACAATGTAGAATATATTTCTGTGTCTTGTTTAAGCCTCACCCACATTACAAACTTAGAAGAAAACTATTCTATTTTGCCCATGTTTCCTATGGGGGGGATGTTGCCCATCTGCCCCCATTTCAGAATTTAGAAAAGATATGTGGGGGCAGTACACAAATCTAAGTGCTTTATAGATAAGGGAAGGGAATTAATGGAGAAGATTAACTGGCATGCTGGCATTTTACATGGGGCCAACCCTGAGAGCGTGAACATCACCCATCCCTGGTGAAATACTATTTGGTGATGTTTTGAAGCCTTAATATGAAACAGTGATACATTAGAACAATACAGCAAAATATGTAACTGTAACATGGCTCATTGTGACTTAAGATGACGAGGTACTTACATAACAGAATGCGTTGGGTATGGGATGCTGTCAGTAGGGATGGAGTCGGTATTTTGGCTGTCGGCATCCCACACGCCAGGATGCTGACTACATCCCAACAGAAGGACACAGGTTATATTCTAGTACTGAAAAAAGACATAACTCATAATAATGATTTAAGAACAAATGAGATGGGTGAAATAAAGTAATATTACAATTTGTACAATATATAATAAACTACTTATGACATATTCTGATGAGGCTTCTTTTCATAGTTCTAAGAGTTCTAAGAGTATGGTAAAACCCTGCTCAGAATGATGATACCTCAGTATACAGGCACCCAGTACCTGCACTGCTCTATCTGTACCACTTGATATTTGGGAGAGGCACATTGTCACCTTTGTTTGCAGATGGGTACTTCTGATTGTCCAGTTAACAAGAGATCGCGCACGGCCGCTCATCATACTTCATAGGTTTAATAAAACGTGGAAGGTGTGTGGGGGGGGGTCTGATTTCCCAACATACCAATAAACCATTGGGGCACGGCCAGTAACTGCCGTCCACTCCCAGCTCCATTGCCCCTACCCCCCACCCTCTCATCTGGTGCCCTCTCCCCCTAGCTTCACCACTGTCAATGAGACTGGTTTTCCCAAAGCTAAATTCTATCTAGACAGCGTTCAGTTCATTCACGCTCATCTGCACTTACACTAATCAGATCTATTGTGATTCTATTTAATATCAGCCTTACTGTGTATCACTGCCAAAATAACCAGCGTAAGAGGGGAGAGATGGGAGCGTAAGAGGGGAGAGACAGGAGCGTAAAAGGGAGAGACAGGAGCGTAAGAGGGGAGAGACAGGAGCGTAAGAGGGAGAGACAGGAGCGTAAGAGGGAGAGACAGGAGCGTAAGAGGGAGATACAGGAGCGTAAGAGGGGAGATACAGGAGCGTAAGAGGGGAGATACAGGAGCGTAAGAGGGAGAGACAGGAGCGTAAGAGGGAGAGACAAGAGCGTAAGAGGGAGAGACAGGAGCGTAAGAGGGAGAGACAGGAGCGTAAGAGGGAGAGACAGGAGCGTCAGGGGGAGATACAGGAGCGTAAGAGGGAGAGACAGGAGCGTAAGAGGGAGAGACAGGAGCGTAAGAGGGGGGAGAGACAGGAGCTTAAGAGGGGGGAGAGACAGGAGCTTAAGAGGGGGGAGAGACAGGAGCATAAGCGGGAGAGTCAGGAGCGTACGAGGGAGAGACAGGAGCGTACGAGGGAGAGATGGGAGCCTAAGAGGGAGAGACAGGAGCGTAAGAGGGGAGATACAGGAGCGTAAGAGGGGAGATACAGGAGCGTAAGAGGGGAGAGACAGGAGCGTAAGAGGGAGAGACAGGAGCGTAAGAGGGAGAGACAGGAGCGTAAGAGGGAGAGACAGGAGCGTAAGAGGGGAGATACAGGAGCGTAAGAGGGAGAGACAGGAGCGTCAGGGGGAGAGACAGGAACGTAAGAGGGAGATACAGGAGCGTAAGAGGGAGAGACAGGAGCGTAAGAGGGGGGAGAGACAGGAGCTTAAGAGGGGGGAGAGACAGGAGCATAAGCGGGAGAGACAGGAGCGTACGAGGGAGAGACAGGAGCGTACGAGGGAGAGATGGGAGCCTAAGAGGGAGAGACAGGAGCGTAAGAGGGAGAGACAGGAGCGTAAGAGGGAGAGACAGGAGCGTAAGAGGGAGAGACAGGAGCGTAAGTGGGAGAGACAGGAGCGTAAGAGGGAGAGACAGGAGCGTAAGAGGGAGAGACAGCAGTAACAGGAGATAGTAGTATAATAGGGAGAGACAGGAGTGTAATAGGGAGAAGAGAGTGAGCAGCATACAAGGAGTGGAGACTGCGATCAAAAACAAAACTTCAGTTCTGGGATGAGGGGCATGGTGCCGTAGCCGGGGAAGATGAATCATTCCCATGTAGAGTTTCGCCACCTCTCCTCATCGCACCAATATCCTCTGTCGCTGCTGAGTTGGTGGCTGGCAGCACTGCTCCCATCCAAGCTACGTTATATATGTATTCATTATTTATGGCACCACTCTGTTTCTGCAGCTCTATGCATAAATACACTTAAATACACAACGGAATTAACAAAATGGCTTTTAATATGGCTTATAGTAGTCACAATCCTTCAGAAAAAAAATAAAAAGTTATTACATAGTAGTTGGCAGATGTTTAGAATGAAATAAGTTTTGAAACAGAATATTAACCTACATTTCCGTGACAAAGCCTGTGCCTGGGAAATGCCTCAAAACTGACAGCTGTCAACACCAGCGACCCTTCCTCCTCTGACCTCACTGGAGGGCTTTAAGCAGATTACCCCCCATGGAGCATATTTTCCATGGAAAGGCTAAAACTTTCAAAACTACAAAACTTTGGAGGTGAACTTCTCTTGAATTTGTGTTTTACTTCTCTACACAGCTGCCGATCATTTCTACATATCACTATCAGAGCTGGAGGTTTAGCTGAGATATCCAATTGGCTGGGAAGGTTTTCTGTAATGTAAGTGTACAGAAAGGTGTTATGCTGCTAGAGTGCATATATACACAAATACCTGATATTAGGAATAATGCCAGCAATGGCTGCAAAGTAATAAGCTCCGTGTAATAAAAAATATAGAGCTTGGGAATCTTTGTCCCTGGAGGACACATGTGGAGGCCATAAGTGCTATGAGCTAATAAATGTCAGCTCCCTATGGGCTCTATTTACTACAATCCGCATATTGAATGCGGATTGTAGTGTGATATTACCGAGTGAATTCGCATTGCGAATTCAGGCAATATCACAGGGATTTACTATAAATCCCTTGCAGGGACAGAGCTTGTGATAAAGCTCTGTCCCTGCGGATCCCATCCGCACTCTAGTCGCGGTATTTTTGGAAAAAATACCGCGACTAAGATCCCGCGCATGCGCCGACCACCGTCGCTGCTACCCCCCACCGACGCTAAGCCCCGCCCCCCGCGATCGCGGACCCCCGCGACCCCCCCTCCATTACACTTACCTGCATCCTCCTGGCCTCCGGTGATCTTCTCCGGGCTTCCCGATCAGGTGATCTCCCATACTGTACTGGGGCCCGATCACCTGATGACCGGGCAGCAGTGCACTGTGGGAGACCAGCTGACTGGAGAGGAGCCATCACCGGAGGCCCGATCACCGGTCCCTGGATTCAGGTAAGTAAAAAAAAAAATGTTTCAATTTTTTTTTCTTTTTTTTACAGCAATCATCTTGCGGTCTGTTTAGACCACATAGCTGATTACTGGTACCGGCTCCCGTCTCTGCTCTCCCCGTTAGAGCAGAGTGGGAGCCCAGTAACCGGGGGAGACCCTGGATAACGCCACCTCCAGGTGGCGTTATTATCACAGGGCTTCCCCCGGTATTTTTTTACAATTTATTTTTAGTAACTGTGGTCGGATCACATTTCCCATTACAATTATGGGAAATGCGATCTGCTTTACTAAAAATAAATGATACTGGGGGTTGGAGTAGAATTTTACTAATTCTACTCCAATTGCCCTGTAAGTGATACTAAAATAATGTGAAAAGGGTGTGAAAACACCCTTTTTCACTTTATTTTAGTAAAAATAATGTTAATAAATAGAGCCCTATGAGAGGAACCTTCTCACACCTTCATATATAAAGTCCTAGGGCCTGATTCAGACCCACTCGCGAGTGGCTGTCCGCTCGCAAGTGGGTTGATGTTCTCGACTGAGCATGCGCACGACGGAGGGAGCTCCGTCGTGCGCATGCGCCAGACGCGACGAGCGAAGGAAAGTCCTTCGCTCGTTGTGTCTGATCAAAGGGGGCGTGCTGTCGATGTTGATTGACAGCACGCCCCCTTTGGTAGGCGTGCCGGGGGCGTGCCTCCCTGACGGGGGCGTGCCTCCCGTCAGAAGCCGGCCCACTGACATCACTAGTGATGTCAGTGGGAGTGATTTTGGCTCTGATAGAGCCAAAATCACTCCGGAGCTTGCGGTTGAAAACCTCAACCGCAGGCTCCGGCTCGCAATTTCGATGGTCGCGATGGTCTCGACCATCGCGGCCATCAAAATGCACGCTCGTATAGCCTGTGGGTGGTGACCCACAGCTATATGAGCATCCAGAAGGACGCTCCATTTTCATGGAGGCCGGCCCTCATTCAGAGCGTGCGCTCTGCTCAGAGCGTACGGCTCTGAATGAGGGCCCTAGAGGTCTTCTGAGGTAAATATCCCTTTGCAATTTACAAATGTTATCTTACAAACTTCCTGGAAACACCCTCCTGGATATTTAAATCCCAGAGCCTAGGTTACCAAATAAACTGATCAGATGTACGACCTCATCAATGTTATTTCCTGGTGATAGATGTGAACTATGGGCCTGATTCAGACCCGCTTGTGAGCGGGTCGATGTTTGGCCACTGCGCATGACACGCCGGAGCCGTCTCCGACGTGCGCATGCGCGAAACCCGGCTAGCGGCGGGCGCTCCATCGCTCCGGGTTTCGCACCAAAAGGGGGCGGCTGTCGATTTTGATTTTTTGGAGGCGTGGCGGGGGGGTGGCTTCACAAACGGAGACGTTCCCAAGCGAACGCCTACCGTTTTTGGGCGGCCCCACTGACCACCAGTGATGTCAGTGGGAGAGCAGCTCTCTGGGGCTTGCGGCCACAATACCCTACCACAAGGGTCTCGTCGCAAGCCCCGATGGTCTTGACCATCGCGACCATCATCCTGGCTGCTCGCAATAGCTGTGGGTGGTCACCCACAGCTATGCGAGCGGCCAGGAGGCCACACACAAAAAATAAAAAACGCCCTGATTCAGAGCGAGCGCTCTTTTAGAGCGTCAGTCTCTGAATCTGGCCCTATGACAGCTACTAACATATCCAGTTTGTGTTGGAGCTACAGTACAGTAATAAAATATGGAATCTCTAATTCTTCTTAAAAGATTACAGAAAAAAAGCGAAAATAGTAAAAGCATTTGCGATAACTGAGAACCTTTTGCCAACTTTTATACTTTCTTCTGATGTTATGTTAATAAATAATAGTCTATACATAACTTCCTCTGTTCTCTTATAGGGGTTTTCCAGTGCCAGGACCGTTTCAAAGGGGTATTCACAAGTGTACAGACCCGAGAGTCTCCAATTGGGGCTGAATCATCAAATGTATTACGAAAAAATAAAGATGCCTTTCTTACAGGGAATTGTACCAACCGTTAATAGTAAATTGTAAAATTGCGATTGCAGCATATGTTTGACATATTGGGGTCTGGAGGGATTTGGGACCTCATTCAGAGCCGGTCGCACAGAGCGTGCGGTCGGTCTGAATGAGGGGAGGACGTCTTGAATTTTCAAGACGTCCTCCTTTGCGGTGGTAAGGCTGTGGGTTAACACCCACAGCCTTTACGACCGCCTAAGGTGATGGTCGCGATGGTCAAGACCATCGCGACCATCGGGGCTTACGACGAGACCCTAGGGTAGGGTCTTCCTTGTCGTAAGCCCCGGAGAGCTTTCGGCTCTGTCTGAACTGGAAGCTCTCCACTGACATCACTAATGATGTCAGTGGGGCCGCCCCCAAACGGTAGGCATTCCCATGGGAACGCCCCCGTTTGGGCTGCCACCCCCCCGGCCCGCCTTCCAAACGGGGCGAGCTGTCAATCAACATCGACAGCTCGCCCCCTTTGGTTCGAGACCCGTTACGACCGGCGCTGTCGGTTGTAGCGGGTCTCACGCATGCGCACGACGGCGCCGTCACCGTCGTGTGCATGCTCTGTGGGGGGCCATCGACCCGGTCCGAGCGCATCGGCGCTAACAACCGGGTCTGAATGACCCCCTTGGTTCCCCTGTGTGAAGATAAATTGCTACTTAAGCTGGGTACACACTAGACGGTGTGCAAACGACGCAATGGTCGTTCCGATTTCCCTTCATCCCCAGAACAAACGATATAATGCGTACGCACTATGCAATCCTCCCAATGAATGGAACGATATATCTTGCATTGTTTGGTTAGATCATTAACGATATATTGTTAGCTTTCTGGAAAACAGCATGTGACGAGCCGACTGTAGAAAGAGAAAATGGAGGATATGGGAGAGGCTGAGGTGACGTCTTCAGAGACGATGTGGACTATATGTCGTTCCAATTCAACTCAAAACCATATCGTCTAGTGTGTACCCAGCTATAGTTGCACTTGATGACCCTCTGCCCCTTCCAGCCTCACTACCTATATAGCTACATACTAATAGATGTGATTCTCATGCTAGTGTCTGGTGACTGACAGCCACGTTGTGCTGAACCAGGAGAAAGCAGAGTCAGTACCATTTATCTCCCTGAAATTGTGGGTTTGCTCTTTTGTATGGTTAATACTTATAAAGGATTGTGATGGAGCCAGAGAGGTAATTACAGGATCACAGGTCTGATCACAGTAAGCAAATCTCCTATGTGGTGTCATCCTGACAACTCCACTCTTCTATGTCACAGGAGTGTGAGAGGCGAGACACATGAGCGTAAGGGGGGAGAGACAGGAGCGTAAGGGGGGAGAGACAGGAGCGTAAGGGGGGAGAGACAGGAGCCTAAGAGGGAGAGACAGGAGCGTAAGGGGGCAGACAGGAGCGTGAGGGCGGGAGAGACATGAGAGTGAGGGGGGCAGAGAGGAGCGTAAGGGGGGAGAGACAGGAGCGTAAGGGGGGAGAGACAGGAGAGTAAGGGGGGAGAGACAGGAGCGTAAGGGGGGAGAGACAGGAGGGGGAGAGACAGGAGCGTAAGGGGGGAGAGACAGGAGCGTAAGGGGGGAGAGACAGGAGCGTAAGGGGGGAGTGACAGGAGCGTAAGGGGGGAGAGACAGGAGCGTAAGAGGGAGAGACAGGAGCGTAAGAGGGAGAGACAGGAGCGTAAGAGGGGAGAGACAGGAGCGTAAGGGGGGAGAGACAGGAGCGTAAGGGGGGAGAGACAGGAGCGTAAGGGGGGAGAGACAGGAGCGTAAGGGGGGAGACACAGGAGCGTAAGAGGGAGAGACAGGAGCGTAAGGGGGGAGTGACAGGAGCATAAGGGGGGAGAGACAGGAGCGTAAGAGGAAGAGACAGGAGCGTACGAGGGAGATACAGGAGCGTACGAGGGAGATACAGGAGCGTAAGGGGGGAGAGACAGGAGCGTAAGGGGAGAGAGACAGGAGCGTAAGAGGGAGAGACAGGAGCGTAAGGGGGGAGACACAGGAGCGTAAGGGGGGAGAGACAGGAGCATAGGGGGGAGAGACAGGAGCATAAGGGGGGAGAGACAGGAGCATACGAGGGAGAGACAGGAGCGTAAGGGGGAGAGATATGAGAGTGAGGGGGGCAGACAGGAGTGTAAGGGGGGAGAAACAGGAGCAGGAGCATAAGGGGGAGAGACAGGAGCAGGACCATAAGGGGGGAGAGACAGGAGCGTAAGAAGAGAAACCGGAGCGTAAGGGCGGAGAAACCAGAGCGTAAGGGGGAGAGACAGGAGCGTAAGAGGGAGAGACAGGAGCGTAAGGGGGGAGAGACATGAAAGTGATGGGGGAGAGACAGGAGCAGGAGCGTAAGGGGGAGAGACAGGAGCAGGAGCATAAGGGGGAGAGACAGGAGCATCAGGGGGAGAGACAGGAGCATCAGGGGGAGAGACAGGAGCATAAGAGGGAGAGACAGGAGCGTAAGGGGGCAGACAGGAGCGTAAGGGGGCGGACAGGAGCGTAAGGGGGCGGACAGGAGCGTAAGGGGGCAGACAGGAGCGTAAGGGGGCAGACAGGAGCGTGAGGCGGGAGAGACATGAGAGTGAGGGCGGGAGAGACATGAGAGTGAGGGGGGCAGAGAGGAGGGTAAGGGGGAGAGACAGGAGCGTAAGGGGGAGAGACAGGAGCGTAAGGGAGGAGAGACAGGAGCGTAAGGGAGGAGAGACAGGAGCGTAAGGGGGGAGAGACAGGAGAGTGAGGGGGCAGACAGGAGTGTGAGGGCGGGAGAGACATGAGAGTGAGGGGGGCAGAGAGGAACGTAAGGGGGAGAGACAGGAGCGTAAGGGGGGAGAGACAGGAGCGTAAGGGGGGAGAGACAGGAGCGTAAGAGGGAGAGACAGGAGCGTAAGAGGGAGAGACAGGAGCGTAAGAGGGAGAGACAGGAGCGTACGAGGGAGAGACAGGAGCGTAAGGGGGGAGAAACAGGAGCGTAAGGGGAGAGAGACAGGAGCGTAAAGGGGGAGAGACAGGAGCGTAAGGGGGGAGAGACAGGAGCGTAAGGGGGGAGAAACCGGAACGTAAGGGGGGAGAAACCGGAGCGTAAGGGGGGAGAAACCGGAGCGTAAGGGGGGAGAAACCGGAGCGTAAGGGCGGAGAAACCGGAGCGTAAGAGGGAGAGACAGAAGCGTAAGAGGGAGAGAGAGGAGCGTAAGGGGGGAGAGACATGAAAGTGATGGGGGAGAGACAGGAGCAGGAGCGTAAGGGGGAGAGACAGGAGCAGGAGCATAAGGGGGGAGAGACAGGAGCGTAAGGGGGGGAGAGACAGGAGTGTAAGAGGGAGAGACAGGAGCGTCAGGGGGAGAGACAGGAGCGTAAGAGGGAGAGACAGGAGCGTAAGGGGGCAGACAGGAGCGTAAGGGGGCGGACAGGAGCGTAAGGGGGCGGACAGGAGCGTAAGGGGGCAGACAGGAGCGTAAGGGGGCAGACAGGAGCGTAAGGGGGCAGACAGGAGCGTAAGGGGGGAGAGACAGGAGCGTAAGGGGGGAGAGACAGGAGAGTGAGGGGGCAGACAGGAGTGTGAGGGCGGGAGAGACATGAGAGTGAGGGGGGCAGAGAGGAACGTAAGGGGGAGAGACAGGAGCGTAAGGGGGGAGAGACAGGAGCGTAAGGGGGGAGAGACAGGAGCGTAAGGGGGGAGAGACAGGAGCGTAAGGGGGGAGAGACAGGAGCGTAAGGGGGGAGAGACAGGAGCGTAAGAGGGAGAGACAGGAGCGTACGAGGGAGATACAGGAGCGTACGAGGGAGAGACAGGAGCGTAAGGGGGGAGAAACAGGAGCGTAAGGGGAGAGAAACAGGAGCGTAAGGGGGGAGAGACAGGAGCGTAAGGGGGGAGAGACAGGAGCGTAAGGGGGGAGAAACCGGAGCGTAAGGGGGGAGAAACCGGAGCGTAAGGGCGGAGAAACCGGAGCGTAAGAGGGAGAGACAGAAGCGTAAGAGGGAGAGAGAGGAGCGTAAGGGGGGAGAGACATGAAAGTGATGGGGTAGAGACAGGAGCAGGAGCATAAGGGGGGAGAGACAGGAGTGTAAGAGGGCGAGACAGGAGCGTAAGCAGGAGAGACAGGAGCGTAAGCGGGAGAGACAGGAGCGTAAGAGGGAGAGACAGGAGCGTAAGAGGGAGATGAGAGAGAGAGAGAAGCATACAAGGAGATACAGGAGTGGAGACTGCAATCAAAAACAAAACTTCAGTTCTGGGATGAGGGGCATGGTGCCGTAGCCGGGGAAGATGAATCATTCCCATGTAGAGTTTCGCCACCTCTCCTCATCGCACCAATATCCTCTGTCGCTGCTGAGTTGGTGGCTGGCAGCACTGCTCCCATCCAAGCTACGTTATATATGTATTCATTATTTATGGCACCACTCTGTTTCTGCAGCTCTATGTACAAGTATCTGGATAAAAATTTGGAGTGATTCATTATTTAGACCCATGAAATCTCCTGAGGCTGAGCCATTGTAAGACATATACACACATTTAATAGATTAAGATTTCCTTTTGCTCAATGACCAGAAACAGCGGCCAATGCAGACGATGAGTATGATCTAAGATTTATTGTCCAGTCCCATAACAATCATACGTAATTCCAATAGATTGTTATAGATTGGGGAACTTTTCTGTAGACTCCTGGAGATTGTATAAAGATGACCACATACAACAATGCTGATGGGCAGTTTTTCTAAACTCTGGGCAGATCGTCTTATGAACTGAAGCCCAGCTATACATAGCCTGTGTTACCCAAAATATAATAAAAATAAATCACTAGGGTCAGATTGTTTTTCAAAAATGATCATCTTACACCATCACAGTCCAAGTGACCGCCACCACCACACAAGAAGGTGATAAAGTCCACCGGGAAAACTCATGTAAATATTCCCAAGTGACATTGCAGAATGGATAGTATTAAATCCAATGATGAACTTATCTGGAGTACATAAACATTTTCTCCTTTGTATGAAATATTTGCTAAGCTTTCTCTGCATTATACGTATAAAGGGACATCCCCGTCTACTCCAATTCTTTCATGTAACCTGGGCAATTCCACAGAAGCCTCTTTTGTATGTGGCTGCTACAATAGGTCATTACATGAAGAGGCAGCGCCTGTAGCTCCGTCCTGCGCAGGCCCTGGAGGGAGCTGCTCCGCTACGCCACAGGAATGCCACTTTCTGCAGCTCTTTGTACATAGAGTTCTGAAACAAGTGGAAAATTGAAAGAAGAAAGAGAGATAAAAGACATTCTGTCATCAGGAGTTGCTTAACAACTACACCAGGCTTGTGGGAAACGCCGCTCGCAGAACCAGCTGAGAGGGGCTCTGACTCCCAAATACGCTAACAAATCATTTTATACATTCTTCTCATTTTATAATTAAGGAGTTATTGAAAAGTCTACATCTGTGTGATGAAGCATCTGCTACACTGTGGTAAATCAGCCTTCTTACCTGCAATAAAAGTTTTATATTGATGCCCAGATTCAACTGTTGACTTGTAATATCACCGTCCCCCTCCTCTTCTGCTACACCAGGCTCAACGATTATCCCCATCATGTGAGGTATCTGATCAAAACTTGACTTCAGACTCTGGGGACCATTTATCAAAATGTATTTAAGGTAAAATCTTTACCTCAAATACTAAGTATCCCCCGGATGTATTAAGGAGGGACCGATACCTGCTGTAATCCCTCCATTACCGCTGTCAGCCGCCTCACCCAAAGGTTTCTATGGGAGAAGCGATGCTGCCAAATTTACCAATATCCAGAATGCGATGCATTCCCGATATCGGCCCCAGCAGCTAACATCATCTGAAGATAGCGTTAGCCGCTGTAGCCTAGGGGCTACACCGCGCACTATTAGCCGGTGGAGGGATCCGCCGGGACCCTCTCCGGCTATGGCGGATGTGCATGTGCAGTCTACGGCAGCTCTCCGGTAACGTAGTAGGGACGGGATCCTTTCGGATGATACATCCGACCAAAAGAGATCGCTTTTTGCACTGCGATCAGGGACGTTACCGGCATGCTCTGATCACATTGCAAAAACGATCAATGATAAATGGGCCCCAAAGTACATTGACTCACTCTGGCTAAATGTAACCATGCCACTCCAATCCATACCACTGTATATAGTATATAGTATAGTATATAGTATTTACTTTGTATGGCGAAGGCTGGGTACACACTGGAGCGAAGGGTATCCATTCTGACAATACCTGTGATTGTGCGCCCACACTGGGCAACTTTAATAAACGTCAGCACGATCACCATTATGTCATTCATTAACAATGCACTGGCTGCTAGCGATATCGCAAATTTTGATGTGCAGCACGTCAAAGCTAGCGACCGCGGGAGCGCAAAATCGCTGGTACACACTGAGCGATGTAGACGATTTGTGGTTCCATGCTGGCTTCTGTATGAGCACAATTGTGATAATTGGTTTTTGTATCAGCACAATCGTGATAATTGGTGGCTCAATTGAAAACTAAACAAATAAATGTGTTCACGGATAACAGAAACTATAATGAAGACTATATATACCTTTTAACATGCACTAGAGCAGGGGTTCCCAACCACGGTCCTCAAGGCACACTAAAGCTGGCCACACACTAGAACAACTTACATCCAACCAGCCAACTTGTTGATTGGTTGGAATGAAAATCTGGTAACATATGGGAGTAAATGATGATCAGCAATTTGCTCCTAAATGCCAGAAAACAGATGAAAATGGTCGTTCAGACAAGTTTGTTAAATGTTTGATCTAAACTCTTTATTCAAACAACAGTTTTGGTCCATTTTCCAGCATTTGGGAGCAAATTGCTGATTGTATTCCTTACCAGATTTTCATTCCAACCAATCAACAAGTTGGCTGGTTGGACAGATAAACTTTAGATGTGTGGCCAGTTTAACAGTCCAGGTTTTAAGGTTAGCCATAGTTGAGCACAGGTGACTTAATTAGTACCTCAGTTTTTTTTATTTAACCATCTGTGCTTAAGCATGGATATCACTAAAACCAGGACTGTTAGTGTGCCTTGAGGGCCGAGTTTGGGAATCACTGTGCTAGAGCATAATAGCAATTTTGTTAACTTAATATTAATACCCTACGTGATGGTTTTTTCTGTTTGTTCTTTAGAGAAGTGTACTAAAGTGCATGAACTAGTCTCCATTTCCAACGCCATTGTTATGATGACCTGGACTACTATTGTGCAAGACCTCTACAGTTACACTGGTGATGTCATCATGCCAATAACAGCCCGCCGTTGGTTCCCTTAGAGCAGGGGGCCTGATTCAGAACCGCTTGTAAGCGGCCGCTCGTTCGCTCCGAGCGATGTTCGCACATCTGCGCATGCGTCGTAATGCACATGCGCCAACCAGTCAGTGCGGTCGGAAATCGTGTGCTCGCAAAATAGCGAGTGTCTGCTAATTTGAGTGACAGGATGAGGCGTTTGTGGGTGGTAACAGAGGAAGGTGCTTGAAAATGGGGAGTGGAGATCCGAACGCAGGCGTGCCAAACGGTCAAAACGGGCGTTTTAAGGGTGTGCATAATTAACAAAGCAGCGTCATCAACCACGTCACTTGGTTGTCTTTTAGCCTGCACTGCTCGCATGATTGCGGTAGGAAAATGCTACCACAAGCAGTTCATACGCCTTTCGATGTACTTGATTAATCAAATAAATAGCGGAGATGACGTATGATGCGAACGGCCAGGGGGCGTCTTTACAAAATAGCGAGCGCATGTTTCGGATGCTCGCTCAGACATAGAGGCGTCAACAGACCGCAAAGAGCGAGCACTCAATTTAAATAGCCGGCCCCTTTTTCTGAATGAGCGAGCGCAAATAGCGTCCGGCTCTGAATGAGGTCCAGAGTACGCTCACCAGCACTTAGGTTGCCGCCTGGACGTATGCTCGAAACAGTAGAGCTTACACCGTAGTTCAGGTATCGCTGGAGATGTGTGCGGCTAGATCGTTAATTCAGATCAACACAAGAGTGACTGATATGAGTGGCTGGGCCACAGGTGGATGTTGCACACGAGGTGATATGAGCGGCAGGGCCACAGGTGGATGTCGCTGCACTGAGAAGATATGAGCGGCTGGGCCACAGGTGAATGTTGCTGCACTGAGAAGATATGAGCGGCTGGGCCACAGGTGGATGTTGCTGCACTGAGAAGATATGAGCGGCTGGGCCACAGGTGGATGTTGCTGCACTGAGAAGATATGAGCGGCTGGGCCACAGGTGGATGTTGCTGCACTGAGAAGATATGAGCGGCTGGGCCACAGGTGGATGTTGCTGCACTGAGAAGATATGAGCGGCTGGGCCACAGGTGGATGTTGCTGCACTGAGAAGATATGAGTGGCAGGGCCACAGGTGGATGTCGCTGCACTGAGAAGATATGAGTGGCTGGGCCACAGGTGGATGTCGCTGCACTGAGAAGATATGAGTGGCTGGGCCACAGGTGGATGTCGCTGCACTGAGAAGATATGAGCGGCTGGGCCACAGGTGGATGTTGCTGCACTGAGAAGATATGAGCGGCTGGGCCACAGGTGGATGTTGCTGCACTGAGAAGATATGAGTGGCAGGGCCACAGGTGGATGTCGCTGCACTGAGAAGATATGAGTGGCTGGGCCACAGGTGGATGTCGCTGCACTGAGAAGATATGAGTGGCTGGGCCACAGGTGGATGTCGCTGCACTGAGAAGATATGAGTGGCTGGGCCACAGGTGGATGTTGCTGCACTGAGAAGATATGAGTGGCTGGGCCACAGGTGGATGTTGCTGCACTGAGAAGATATGAGTGGCTGGGCCGCAGGTGGATGTCGCACTACTGAGAAGATATGAGTGGCTGGGCCACAGGTGGATGTCGCTGCACTGAGAAGATATGAGTGGCTGGGCCACAGGCTGATGTCGCTGCACTGAGAAGATATGAGTGGCTGGGCCACAGGTGGATGTCGCTGCACTGAGAAGATATGAGTGGCTGGGCCGCAGGTGGATGCCGTTGTTCCGAGGGTACTGTGCAGTTGGCAGTGACTTGAATGGTGACTAGGACTAGAACATCAGGAAAAAGGTTCACAGGTTCAAGGCAGAGATTCTTTCACAAGCATTAACAGGACCAGGGTCTGACACACAAGGTATAAGCTATAACCGGCAGTGAGGCTCAGTCCTCAATGCCTAATAACTGGAACTACAGCGAATCAGGGAGCCTGCTTGGTCAAGCCTCCCTGAACAATCAGTGGCTGCAGCTGCTGGGCGGAAGCTGCAAGTGCTAGGACCAGTCTGCATTGCGGCCCCGTTGGACCTTGTTGACGAAAGTTGCGGTGTCCCGGTTGCTTAGCAACAACCGGGATCCCAGCTGGATGCGAGCCAAAGCGGTGGCTCGTGACAGCCATAAGCACAATGCAGTCAGTGGCCTACACTCACATCAATTTCCAAGGTTACTCCATTTACAGTCCCCAGTGCAGGAAGCAGACCTGTGGCATTAGGGCACATGTGCTTTGTATGCAGACTTATACATATCTGACACTTCTCCACGCGGAATGGGAGAGAGAGAGAGAGAGGAATGAGTACAGCAGGAAAGCCATTCTGCACACCTTACATACAATGTGGATGTGCTTCAGTCCTGGATCCAGATCCCTGCTGAGGCTGATCGTCAGAAGCATTCTACCAGTATGTGAAATGATATATATGTATACATGCACATACGCACAAAGATAGAGAGGAGACAAGCTCCTAATGGTGGGATACACACTATCTGAATCAATAGGAGAATTCAATTCATGTCAGTGTGTGATGAGATAGGGTTCTCCTGTGTTCAACTGTGGCTGCTTTCACCTCAGACCTTTAATGTGCAGTAATGGAGCTAATTCCATATACATGAATACGAAATTTGTCACATATAGTAATCTAATTCTTATGTAAAGTGTTTTAATAAAGTATTTGATCTGAAGGCCTTACCAAAGAAATAGAAGCCGCACATCCACGAGATCTGATACAACCATACACCAGACGCACGTGTACAGACTTATGAATACGCCATATTGTTAGTATAAATTTAGTACGCAAACTGACCTATTCCTATTCATTCAAATATATTATACTATTAGGCGCTTGTCTCTTCTCTATCTCTCTAGGTTCCTTGAGCCTATTGCCCTTATTGGCGTACTGAGAGACGAGCAGCCACCCATGAACTATCTTTGGGGGAGTGTAATTATCACCTTATGGAGCACATTCAGTTCGGGGCGAGCACAGTAAAACTCCTGCACCTGCGGCTTTGTAGATTTGAGCGCTGGGAGGTTATGTCTCGCATCTCCGGAACAAGTCTGATTTTTCCTAAAATCATTAATTTAGGAAAAATCAGCAGGACTTGCTCTGGGACCCCTGAGGACTAATTAAGCAATTGGATGTTTCCAATTAGCTTAAATAGTCCTTAATTACTGACCTTCCGCAGTGCTGTCTTCTTCCTCCAGCATCGGGACCCGGTCTCCTGCAGCAGCGGTGAGTGTATGACTGTTTGTGAGTATGTGTGCATGAGTGTGTGTGTGACCCCCCCGTGTGTGTCCCCCCCCCTCCCTGTAACGGGCGCTGAGAGAACTACATCTCCCAGCAGCCCTTGCTCATCCCAATATTCCCCGGAGGCTCCCAGCAGCGCCCTCCCCAGTCACAAGATGGGGCAGAGGCCACCAGGAGACGCAGAGACCCCCAGACAGCCAAGTATTTTTTTTTGTTTTTTTACGCAGCGCTGTGTTTTCAGTGCGGACAATTTATTTTATTGGATACCACAAAGCGACTGAACTATGCACGAAACATAGTAACTGGGGTGCAGACACATAGTAACTGGTGCTCTGGACTGATGAGTCGAAAAGTGAAATATTTGGCTGTAACAGAGGCAGGTAACAGTGACACATGGTGGAGAGAGGTACAATAATGAGTGTGTGCAGGTAACAGTGACACATGGTGGAGAGAGGTACAATAATGAGTGTGTGCAGGTAACAGTGACACATGGTGGAGAGAGGTACAATAATGAGTGTGTGCAGGTAACAGTGACACATGGTGGAGAGCGGAACAATAATGAGTGTGTGCAGGTAACAGTGACACATGGGGGAGAGCGGTACAATAATGAGTGTGTGCAGGTAACAGTGACACATGGGGGAGAGCGGAACAATAATGAGTGTGTGCAGGTAACAGTGACACATGGTGGAGAGAGGAACAATAATGAGTGTGTGCAGGTAACAGTGACACATGGGGGAGAGCGGTACAATAATGAGTGTGTGCAGGTAACAGTGACACACTGTGGAGAGAGGTACAATAATGAGTGTCTGCAGGTAACAGTGACACATGCTGGAGAGAGGTACAATAATGATTGTGTGCAGGTAACAGTGACACATGCTGGAGAGCGGTACAATAATGATTGTGTGCAGGTAACAGTGACACATGGTGGAGAGAGGTACAATAATGAGTTTGTGCAGGTAACAGTGACGCATGGGGGAGAGAGGTACAATAATGAGTGTGTGCAGGTAACAGTGACGCATGGTGGAGAGAGGTAGAATAATGAGTGTGTGCAGGTAACAGTGACACATGGTGGAGAGCAATAAGTACAATAATGAGTGTGTGCAGGTAACAGTGACACATGGTGGAGAGCGGTACAATAATGAGTGTGTGCAGGTAACAGTGACACATGGGGGAGAGCGGTACAATAATGAGTGTGTGCAGGTAACAGTGACACATGGTGGAGAGCGGTACAATAATGAGTGTGTGCAGGTAACAGTGACACATGGTGGAGAGCGGTACAATAATGAGTGTGTGCAGGTAACAGTGACACATGGTGGAGAGCGGTACAATAATGAGTGTGTGCAGGTAACAGTGACACATGGTGGAGAGCGGTACAATAATGAGTGTGTGCAGGTAACAGTGACACATGGTGGAGAGAGGTACAATAAATAGTGTGTGCAGGTAACAGTGACACATGGAGGAGATAGGTACAATAATGAGTGTGTGCAGGTAACAGTGACACATGGTGGAGAGCGGTACAATAATGAGTGTGTGCAGGTAACAGTGACACATGGGGGAGAGAGGTACAATAATGAGTGTGTGCAGGTAACAGTGACACATGGTGGAGAGAGGTACAATAATGTGTGTGTGCAGGTAACAGTGACGCATGGTGGAGAGAGGTACAATAATGAGTGTGTGCAGGTAACAGTGACACATGGTGGAGAGAGGTACAATAATGAGTGTGTGCAGGTAACAGTGACACATGGTGGAGAGCGGTTCAATAATGAGTGTGTGCAGGTAACAGTGACACACTGTGGAGAGCGGTACAATAATGAGTGTGTGCAGGTAACAGTGACACATGGTGGAGAGCGGTACAATAATGTGTGTGTGCAGGTAACAGTGACGCATGGTGGAGAGAGGTACAATAATGAGTGTGTGCAGGTAACAGTGACACATGGTGGAGAGAGGTACAATAATGAGTGTGTGCAGGTAACAGTGACACATGGTGGAGAGCGGTTAAATAATGAGTGTGTGCAGGTAACAGTGACACACTGTGGAGAGCGGTACAATAATGAGTGTGTGCAGGTAACAGTGACACATGGTGGAGAGCGGTACAATAATGAGTGTGTGCAGGTAACAGTGACACATGGTGGAGAGCGGTACAATAATGAGTGTCTGCAGGTAACAGTGACACATGGTGGAGAGCGGTACAATAATGATTGTGTGCAGGTAACAGTGACACATGGTGGAGAGAGGTACAATAATGAGTGTGTGCAGGTAACAGTGACACATGGTGGAGAGAGGTACAATAATGAGTTTGTGCAGGTAACAGTGACACATGGGGGAGAGAGGTGCAATAATGAGTGTGTGCAGGTAACAGTGACGCATGGGGGAGAGACGTACAATAATGAGTGTCTGCAGGTAACAGTGACACATGGTGGAGAGCAATAAGTACAATAATGAGTGTGTGCAGGTAACAGTGACACATGGTGGAGAGAGGTACAATAATGAGTGTGTGCAGGTAACAGTGACACATGGTGGAGAGAGGTACAATAATGAGTTTGCGCATGGGGGAGAGAGGTACAATAATGAGTGTGTGCAGGTAACAGTGACGCATGGTGGAGAGAGGTAGAATAATGAGTGTCTGCAGGTAACAGTGACACATGGTGGAGGATCCTTGCAAGTTTGGGGCTGCATTTCAGCAAATTGAGTTGGGGATTTGGTAAGGGTTAATGGGGCCCCCTTCGAGCCCAACGGAGCTATTTAATTGCAGCTCCTGTTGGGCACGATCAGCTGCCAGCATTTCAACTCGAACCCCCGGGTGTGGCGAGCTGAAATGCGCTAAGTGACCCGTTTGGGTGCCTGAACGTCACTTTTTCGCAATCGCGCCCAGCACTTTGGTTGGGTGTAGCAGTTGAACGTGGCTAAAATCAGACCTCTTTGGGCATGATCGACATGAAGATTGGCATCAATTGAATAGCACCCCGCGATCTCTCGTCACTTTAGACGGGAGATCTGGAGCACTAAAACAATTGAATTGCGTGCATGGTGTCCTCAATGGTGAGAAATAGAGGCAGGTACTTATCCATCATGATCATGCAATGCCATCAGGGAGGGGTCTGATTGGCTCCAAATTTATTCTGCAGCACGACAACTTCTGCTGCAGGAGTTTGCAAAGATGTTTAGAACAACCTCTCTGCCGAGTTCCTTCAAAAACTGTGTGCAAGTGTACCAAGAAGAATTGATGCTGTTTTGAAGGCAAAGGATGGTCACACCAAATATTGATTTTTTTTAACACCTGCCTAAAACGTTTGCACAGTACTGTATATATACTGTATGAAATAAGAAACAAACACGTGTACTACTTCTATTAGCCTGGGCTGATATCATCAAAACGGGGGGATGAAATGCCAGCACGAGCTGATGCCACTACAGCACAGCGGAAAAGCTCCAATGTATAAAGCGTAGGCGGAGGCATCTTCTGGATGTGGAAGCCATAAGGATACACCAAGCACTAATAATCCTATGAAGCATGCAGTCCCTTACGCTAACACGTATATTGAATGGGATGTAGTCAGGACTCGACTGTCAGAATGGCGACGGACACAATACCGACAGCGGCATCCTGATAAACACAATACCAACAGATTCTGATGATAAGTATTAGGGTTAGGCACTGGGTTAGGATGCGGAAGGGACTGTTAGGCTGTGGAAAAGGTGGGTTAGGGGTTAGGCTGTATTTTGACCTGCAGCATCGCGACCTCCGGGATCCCGTATCCAACCCATATGAAACATAAATACATTCTGTGTATAGACTTGGGTCCCATCCCCAAGATCTCTCAGTGTGTGCAAATATTCCAAAATACTGATAATTACGATTTCCAAATACTTCTGGTCCCAGCATTTTGGATATTGGATACTAAACCTGTAACAGACAGACAGAGAGACCTGCACGCTAGCTTACAATATATATTTATGTAAATAGTTAATAATATTCGCTCTGACACAAGTTACATAGAATAATGCACAAGTGGAACCACACACAAAGAGTAGTTATTCTGAAATCATCTCTGCTCTGTGTAATAACCACCCATAATCACCGATTACAGACCGTACAGTAAACCTGGGTGATTACTGCTAATCCCCCAGTAGTAATGGGATCAAAAATTACCTTATTGACCTTTAATAGTAAATACAAATTACTGCCAGGGTTCTGTTACATAATCCAGATAAAATAAGAACAGTCTGCAGTGACTGGAACACGATATAATCCAGGATTCTCTATCATTTTACATTAACTCTGCATATATCTTCTACAAAACATGTATCCATCATGTAGGCATCATACAGTATATACAAGTCGCGCACGCACACACACACATACATATATATATATATACACACACACACATACATACACACACACATATATATATATTAGGGGTGAGCGGGTTTGGATTTCTGAAATCCGAACCCCCCCGAGCCCCCCCGATCCGAGTCCGATCCGAATCAGGCTCGACTTTTCCCGCCTGACTCGGATCTGAAATCGAGGCAAAACGTCATCATCCCGCCTTCCGAGTCTCGCGGGTTTTGGATCCTATATAAGGTACCCGCGTCGGCGCCATTTTCTCACTCGGCTGTGGACAGTGAAGAGGGAGGGTGGGAGTTAGGGCTGTGTAGTGTAGTGTATTGTAGTGTAGTGCTGCTGTTGTCCACTACTTCAAAGTCCATAGGGGCTGGCTGTGTTGTGCTGTGCTGCTGTTGTTAATAGGGGCTGTGTCCACTACTTCAAAGTCCATAGGGGCTGGACTGTGTTGTGCAGTCAGTTCTCCATAGGGGCTGTGTCCACTCCAAAGTCCTGTGCAGTGTCCCAGTCCTAAAGGAGTGCTGTAGTGTTGTCCAGGGGGTGCTCTGTCCATCAGGGGTGCTCCCCCCAAGTGCTAAAAAAATAATATATTTTCTGTGTTTGTGAATTGTGTGCGCAGTAGCCGCACGTGCATCAACAAAGTAGTGCCAAGCGTGCGCCTGTGTCATAAGTAAAGGGCCGGCTGGCTTGACCGTTAAGGGTGCTGTAACCCCCGAAAGTACACTCCAGTCCAAACCTAAAAAAAAATTATTTTCTGTGTTTGTGAATTGTGTGCGCAGTAGCCGCACGTGCATCAACAAAGTAGTGCCAAGCGTGCGCCTGTGTCATAAGTAAAGGGCCGGCTGGCTTGACCGTTAAAGGGTGCTGTAACCCCCGAAAGTACACTCCAGTCCAAACCAAAAAAAAATTATTTTCTGTGTTTGTGAATTGTGTGCGCAGTAGCCGCACGTGCATCAACAAAGTAGTGCCAAGCGTGCGCCTGTGTCATAAGTAAAGGGCCGGCTGGCTTGACCGTTAAGGGTGCTGTAACCCCCGAAAGTACACTCCAGTCCAAACCTAAAAAAAAATTATTTTCTGTGTTTGTGAATTGTGTGCGCAGTAGCCGCACGTGCATCAACAAAGTAGTGCCAAGCGTGCGCCTGTGTCATAAGTAAAGGGCCGGCTGGCTTGACCGTTAAGGGTGCTGTAACCCCCGAAAGTACACTCCAGTCCAAACCAAAAAAAAAATTATTTTCTGTGTTTGTGAATTGTGTGCACTGTGGCTGCACGTGCATCAACAAAGGAGCAGCGCCAAGCGTGCGCCTGTGTCCCATAAGTAAAGAGCCGGCTGGCTCATTTCTTAAAGGGTGGTGTAACCCACAAAGTGCACTACTCTCCAGAAAAAAATAAAATAATATTTTCTGTGTTTGTGTGCGCTTTAGCCGCACGTATATATATCAATATAACATAAATGGAGGACCAAACTTTCTCCGATAAAAATAAAATAGGGAAAGATCAAGAACCTCTTCCTCCTAGTGCTGTTGCTGCTGCTGGGAGTTGTTCATCATCCCAGAGAGGAAGTAGGAACATCACTACTTTTACTAAACAATTGACCCTCCAACAGTCCCTAGCGATGAGGATGAAGTACGACAGCAGTCATCCTGAAGCAAAACGTATAACTGAGGCCTTGACTGCTATGTTGGTGTTAGACGTGCGTCCGGTATCCGACATTAGTGCAGTGGGATTTAGACAATTGATGGAGGTAGTGTGTCCTCGGTTCCAAATCCTGTCTAGATTCCACCTGCATCCTCAAAGCAGCAGCGACAAGCGTGCGTCTGTCTGTTAAAGGGTGGTGACACCCTCAAAGTGTTCTACACAAACAATTAAAATATTGTTCTTTTTTTTTCGGTCTTTGTGAAATGTGTGGGCTGTAGCCTCACCTGCATCCTTAAAGCAGCAGCGACAAGCGTGCGTCTGTCTGTTAAAGGGTGGTGTAACTCTCAAAGTGTTCCAAAAAATAAAAAACTATTTTTTTAATGTGTTTGTGACTTGTGTGCGATGTAGCCACACTTGCATCCTCAAAGCAGCAGCGACAAGCGTGCGTCTGTCTGTTAAAGGGTGGTGACACCCTCAAAGTGTGCTACACAAACAATTAAAATATTGTTCTTTTTTTTTTGGTCTTTGTGAAATGTGTGGGCTGTAGCCACACCTGCATCCTTAAAGCAGCAGCGACAAGCGTGCGTCTGTCTGTTAAAGGGTGGTGACACCCTCAAAGTGTGCTACACAAACAATTAAAATATTGTTCTTTTTTCTGTCTTTGTGAATTGTGTGGGCTGTAGCCGCACCTGCATCCTTAAAGCAGCAGCGACAAGCGTGCGTCTGTCTGTTAAAGGGTGGTGACACCCTCAAAGTGTGCTACACAAACAATTAAAATATTGTTCTTTTTTCTGTCTTTGTGAATTGTGTGGGCTGTAGCCGCACCTGCATCCTTAAAGCAGCAGCGACAAGCGTGCGTCTGTCTGTTAAAGGGTGGTGACACCCTCAAAGTGTGCTACACAAACAATTAAAATATTGTTCTTTTTTTTTTGGTCTTTGTGAAATGTGTGGGCTGTAGCCGCACCTGCATCCTTAAAGCAGCAGCGACAAGCGTGCGTCTGTCGGTTAAAGGGTGGTGTAACTCTCAAAGTGTTCCAAAAAATAAAAAACTATTTTTTTAATGTGTTTGTGACTTGTGTGCGATGTAGCCACACTTGCATCCTCAAAGCAGCAGCGACAAGCGTGCGTCTGTCTGTTAAAGGGTGGTGACACCCTCAAAGTGTGCTACAGAAACAATTAAAATATTGTTCTTTTTTTTTCTGTCTATGTGAATTGTGTGGGCTGTAGCCGCACCTGCATCCTTAAAGCAGCAGCGACAAGCGTGCGTCTGTCTGTTAAAGGGTGATGACACCTCAAAGTGTTCTACACAAACAATTAAAATATTGTTCTTTTTTTTTTTCGGTCTTTGTGAAATGTGTGGGCTGTAGCCGCACCTGCATCCTTAAAGCAGCAGGGACAAGCGTGCGTCTGTCTGTTAAAGGGTGGTGACACCTCAAAGTGTTCTACACAAACAATTAAAATATTCTTCTTTTTTCTGTCTTTGTGAATTGTGTGGGCTGTAGCCGCACTTGCATCCTCAAAGCAGCAGCGACAAGCGTGCGTCTGTCTGTTAAAGGGTGGTGTAACCCTCAAAGTGTGCTCCACAAACAATAAAAATATTCTTTTTTTTTTTCTGTCTTTGTGAATTGTGTGGGCTGTAGCCGCACTTGAATCCTCAAAGCAGCAGCGACAAGCGTGCGTCTGTCTGTTAAAGGATTACATCGGTGACAGCATCCAAGTAGGCATGTCAGACAGTCCGTACCTGTACTGGCAGGAAAAAGAAGCAATTTGGAGGTCCCTGTACAAACTGGCTCTATTTTACCTGAGTTGCCCCCCCTCCAGTGTGTACTCCGAAAGAGTGTTTAGTGCAGCCGGGAACCTTGTCAGCGAAAGGCGCAGGAGGTTGCTTCCACAAAATGTGGAGAAGATGATGTTCATAAAATGAATTATCAACTCTTCCAGGGAGACCAGCCTCCAGAACGTACAGAGGGACCTGTGGTTCCAGCAGGGACGAATTAATACTCTGTGAGGATGAGGATGTACACACTGAAGAGGGTGAGGAATCGGTGGATGAGGAGGATGAGGATGACATCTTGCCTCCGTAGAGCCAGTTTGTGCAGGGACACATTAATTGCCAGCTTGTTTTGTGGGGGCCCAAACGAACCAATCATTTCAGCCACAGTTGTGTGGCAGACCCTGGCGCTGAAATGATTGATTTGTTAAAGTGTGCATGTCCTGTTTATACAACATAAGGGTGGGTGGGAGGGCCCAAGGACAATTCCATCTTGCACTTCTTTTTTTTCTTTGCATTATGTACAGTTTGGGGCCTAGTTTTTCTAACTGCCATCCTGTCTGCCACTGCAGTGTCACGCCTAGATGGGTCACGTGTTTGTGCCGCCCACTCGTGTCGCTTAGCATAGTCATCCAGCTACCTCGGTGCAACCTTTTGGACATGAAAACACTATTGTGAGGTGTGAGGTGTTCAGAATAGACTGGAAATGAGTGGAAATTAAGGTTATTGAGGTTAATAATAGCATAGGAGCAGAGAAACCAACAAATTCTGTGATTTTAGCTGTTTTTATGCTTTTTTAAAAAAAAATACAGATCCAAAACACAAAACCCAGAACCCAAAACACGGAAGGGTGGTTTTGGCAAAACCAATCCAGATCCAAAACACGAAGAAAGATCCAGATCCAAAACCAAAACACAAAACACGAAAAGTGGCCGGTGCACACCCCTAATATATATATATATATATATATATATATATATATATATATATATATACACAGTCACACACACACATATATACATACACACACATATATATATATATATATATATATACATACACACACATACATACATATACATATACACACACACACACACACACACACATATACAAGTGTCGCATATCAAATATATCAGTGCAGTCTCATGAAGCGTTTGTGACATACTTGCCTACCCTCCCGATTTGGTCGGGAGCCTCCCGAAAATCGGGTGCCGCTCCCGACCTCCCGGGAAAGCAGACAAGCCTCCCGCTATCAGCGACACGTCCACCCCCCCCCTGCACTTACTATAAAAATCCCGGCAGCGGAGGGGCCAGTGACGCGACTCGCGCTGAATCGCATCATCACGGCCCCACCCCCTGCCTCACAATGCCTTTAAAACTGGCATTGTAAAGAGGGGCGGAGCCGCGATGACACGCCCCCATGCTCCGCCCCAATATACACGTCACCCCCGGGCCATGCCCCCTTTTCGCCGCGACCCGCCCCCCCCCCCAAGAAAGCCCGACAGCTCCCTCCCGGAAGGAGGGAGTGAAACATCGGCATGTATGGTTTGTGATGCATTCTCTGAGGAAAAAGCCGCTCAGCAAAAGCAGTCGCACAGGACCTGTCACTCCGACAATGGCTGTTTGGCGCGACTGCAGTGGATGAGGACACATCAGTATAAGGAAGAATGCGGCAGGTTGTTACGGATATTAGTACCCTGCGGCAATGCGGCCTATGTGACTTTATACAGTTACACTGGTCTCTCAGGATATTTTATTCCAATAGGGATACTCCAAGATGTAAGAAGATCCCCTATGGATTTAGGCGGATATGATCAGGTAAACAAGGGATTTGGGGCAATAGTTATGTTAATGAAAATACTACAGTGGTTGGTGCCTATTTATTATTGGAGCTGTTCGGAAGGTCCACGCTCCGCCATGTTCATGTAGACTTAAGCGCGCAGTTCCATCGCGCCTCAGCAGTCACTGGCTCGCGTTCATCTACAACAGTACTCAATGATTTTACATTATTACCTTGGCACCCACTGCCCAAGGGTAGCCAGGACTGGCACCAGTGCCATTCATTCATCAGGGCTCGAGTCTCCCAGTTTAGCACAGGCACATTGTTACATATGTGCGCGGACGTACAATCATGGGCAGCAGAGGTTCCTGCTTGCAGATACACGGACCTCCACACTAATGGATTGTCCCATTAGCAAAAGATAGTAAATATGGCACCCGCAGCTGCCCATAGCGACAGTCACTTTGCGTGGGACTCAGAATCTGCACCCAAGTCTCAATTGTGCCCAGCGAGCAAACAACTCTATATCAAGCCCTTTGTAATTTTACTTTATTCATTTTTATCTCCACTTTCACCCTTGCCTCTGCCATGATACCCAATGACGCACGCCAGCACGCCACTCTCCAGACTTGTACGGCAAATATTAACAATCATCCAACCATTGCCCAGGCTGGAGGCACCAAACGACGAGAAGACTCGGATAGAGAACTATTAAGCCACAAGAAAATCTAACCTGATGTATTCAGCAATACTGTAGTAGCTTATGGAGGAAGACGTATTTCTGATATTTTACATTAATTATGTGTATGATCACTTGCCCATATCATGTAGCTATAAACACATTAAATGTACTCCAATAAAATAATAATAAAATAATAAATCTAAAAATTTATCGTTACTTTTGACACAGACAGTTACTTATCTTGTATGAAATTAGACCTATACAAGACCTGATAGTATTCAAAATAATGTCTGAACAAATTGGGAAGCTCATTAAGGCTGAAGACGCTGCTTTCCCAGCGCCAGGTTATAATATGAGGAAACTTGATATACAGGGCTATATTTACTAGTGCAGGTTATTAGAAGTGGAGATATTGCCCATAGCAACCAATCAGATTCTACTTAACATCCCCTCTTCTAATAATTCTCACTAGTAAATATACCTTTAAGGGGCCCATTTATCAATGATTGCTTTGCGATGCGTTGAGGACATGCCAGTAACGCCCCTGATTACAGTGCAACATGCGATCTCTTCAGACGGATGTATCATCCGGGACATGCAGGGACCCGGGCTCCTAAAGAATCCCATCAGTGCGATGTCTCCGGAGAGCTGCCCACCAGTGCCGGGGGTGGTGCACATGCACATTCGCCATAGCCGGGGAGGGTTCTGGCGGATCCCTCCACCGGCTAATAGTGCGCGGTGTAGCCCATAGGCCTTCAGATGCCGTTAGCTGCCGGGGCCAATATCTGGAGTGCATCACATTCCGGATATTGGCAAATTTGGCAGCATCGCTTCCCCCATAGAAACCTATGGGGGATGCGGCTGTCACCAGTAATGGAGGGATCACAGCAGGTCCCTCCTTAATACATACGGGGGAAACTTAGTATTTGAGGTAAACCCCCCAAAACAGGTGTTTTCAGGGATTATACCTCAAATACGCTTTGATAAATGGGCCCCTAAGTCTTCTGTCCGCAAGCTGAGACAGAAGTGTGCGAGCCCATGCGTGTCCAGCCTACCCCCTCTGCTTGTTACTGGGGGCTCTATTTATTAACATTATGTTTACTAAAATAAAGTGAAAGAGGCTGTTTTGTGTTGTCACACCCTTGTCACATTATGTTAGTATCAGCTGTAGTTATTACAGGGCAATTGGAGTAGAATTCGTAAAATTCTACTCCAACCCCTAAGTATCACTTATTTTTAGTAAAGCATAACTGTAATGGGAAATGTGATCCGACCAGAGTTACTAAAAATAAATGTGAAAAAAATATCGGGGAAAGCCCTGTGATAATAACGCCACCTGGAGGTGGCGTTATCCAGGGTCTCCCCTGGTTACCGGCCTCCTGCCCTGCTCTAACAGGGAGAGCAGAGCCGGGAGTCGGTCCCAGTAATCAGCTGTGTGGTCTAAACAGACCGCAAGCTGATTACTGCTATACAGACTGCAAGCTGATTACTGTAAAAAAAAAGAAAAAAAAAAAATAGTAAAAAAAAAAAATCACTTACCTGACTCCAGGGACCGGTGATCGGGGCTCCGGTGATGACTCCCCTCCGGTCAGCTGGTCTCCCACAGTGCACTGCTGCCCGGTCATCAGGTGATCGGGTCCCAGTGCAGTATAGGAGATCACCTGACCGGAGGAATGGAGACCATCACCGGAGGCGTGGAGCATGCAGGTAAGTGTAAGTAAGGGAGAGGGGGGTCGCAGGGGGTCCGCGATCGTGGGGCTTAGTGCCGGGGGGCGGGGCTTAGCGCCGGAGGGGGGGGTAGCAGCGGCGACCGGTCGGCGCATGCGCGGGCACTTAATCACGGTATTTTTTGCGAAAATACCGCGACTAGAATGCGGATGGGATCCGCAGGGACAGAGCTTTATCACAAGCTCTGTCCCTGCAAGGGATTTGTAGTAAATCCCTGTGATATTGCCTGAATTCGCAATGCGAATTCAGGCCCTCATTCAGAGCCGTACGTTATGAGCAGAGCGCATGCTTTGAATGAGGGCCGCCCTCCATGAAAATGGAGCGTCCTCCTGGACGCTCGTATAGCTGTGGGTCACCACCCACAGGCTAGACGAGCGTGCAGCTTGATGGCCGCAATGGTCTTGACCATCGCGACCATCGAAACTGCGAGCCGGAGCCTGCGGTTGAGGTTTTCAACCGCAAGCTCCGGAGTGATTTTGGCTCTATCAGAGCCAAAATCACTCCCACTGACATCACTAGTGATGTCAGTGGGCCGGCTTCTGATGGGAGGCGTTCCCGTGGGAACGCCCCCATCAGGGAGGCACGCCCCCGGCACGCCTACCAAAGGAGGCGTGCTGTCAATCAACATCGACAGCACGCCCCCTTTGATCAGACACAACGAGCGAAGGACTTTCCTTCGCTCGTCGCGTCTGGCGCATGCGCACGACGGAGCTCCCTCCGTCGTGCGCATGCTCAGTGCACACCATCGACCCACTTGCGAGCGGACAGCCGTTTGCGAGTGGGTCTGAATCAGGCCCTCAGTCGGTAATATTACACTACAATCTGCATTACAAATGCGGATTGTAGTAAATAGAGCCCTTAGTCAGAACTGTGAAATCTGGGTATTTGACCTCTGCTTACTTGGGATATTACTTACACCTCAACTATTGTGGTTTCCTGTACCAAACATTGCTATGATCAGAACTACACTATTTGTTATATTCCTACTGACTGATATGTACCAGAACACGGAACATTATGTGACCACGTCTCTGCCTGCTGCTGTGTATGACTATCAATGTACCAGACCACGGAACGTTATGTGACCATGTCTCTGCCTGCTGCTGTGTATGACTATCAGTGTACCAGAACACGGAACGTTATGTGACCACGTCTCTGCCTGCTGCTGTGTATGACTATCAGTGTACCAGAACACGGAACGTTATGTGACCACGTCTCTGCCTGCTGCTGTGTATGACTATCGGTGTACCAGTACACGGAACGTTATGTGACCATGTCTCTGCCTGCTGCTGTGTATGACTATCAGTGTACCAGAACACAGAACGTTATGTGACCATGTCTCTGCCTGCTGCTGTGTATGACTATCGGTGTACCAGAACACGGAACGTTATGTGACCATGTCTCTGCCTGCTGCTGTGTATGACTATCTGTGTACCAGAACACGGAACGTTATGTGACCACGTCTCTGCCTGCTGCTGTGTATGACTATCAGTGTACCAGAACACGGAACGTTATGTGACCACGTCTCTGCCTGCTGCTGTGTATGACTATCAGTGTACCAGAACACGGAACGTTATGTGACCACGTCTCTGCCTGCTGCTGTGTATGACTATCGGTGTACCAGAACACGGAACGTTATGTGACCACGTCTCTGCCTGCTGCTGTGTATGACTATCGGTGTACCAGAACACGGAGTGTTATCTGATCACGTCTCTGCCTGCTGCTGTGTATGACTATCAGTGTACCAGAACATGGAACGTTATGTGACCATGTCTCTGCCTGCTGCTGTGTATGACTATCAGTGTACCAGAACACGGAACGTTATGTGACCATGTCTCTGCCTGCTGCTGTGTATGACTATCAGTGTACCAGAACACGGAACGTTATGTAACCATGGGGTATATTTACTAACATTCTATTTTGCATTTTAAGTGATTTGGCATTCCATTTTGCATTTGGGTATTTACTAAAGGCCAAATCGAATGTAAAACCAAATTTTACTCAAATCGAACATCGGAAAAACATTGGTACTTTTACATAGACCAACACACAAATCCCTTATTTACTATCATTCAATTTGAAATCGAACTTCAAATCCCCAAATGAATAGACCTGCTTCATGCTTTAGATTTGAGCATGAGCAGGTCGGATTGACACAGATACATGCATACATCAGTGAGATGCCTGCATGTATCTTACGGTAAAAAGCTAAGAAAGAGTTAAAGTTAGAATAAAAATGACGTGTGGTCCCCTCCTAAATCAGAACTAGCCCCGGACTTTTCATGGCCAGTCCTGGATGTTTAAATACAGGGAAAAACATATGAAGGGTTCCACTGTACTTAATATGGGTGAGGGCTTTGTAAGTGAGTGTGAGAACCTTGAATTGGGTTTTGAAGGGGAGGGGAGCCAGTGTAGGGCTTGCAGGAGAGGGGAGGGGAGCCAGTGCAGGGCTTGTAGGAGAGGGGAGGGGAGCCAGTGTAGGGCTTGCAGGAGAGGGGAGGGGAGCCAGTGTAGGGCTTGCAGGAGAGGGGAGGGGAGCCAGTGTAGGGCTTGTAGGAGAGGGGAGGGGAGCCAGTGTAGGGCTTGCAGGAGAGGGGAGGCAGATGTAGTGGATGAGGTGAGCAGCAGCTTGGAGGACAGATAGGAGTATAGAGCATACTTGCGGACTTTTAATCTGCCCTCCCGGGGAGAGGCAGCAGTCGGGTGGTGAAGGGAGGGCAGATCCCCCCCCCCCCGTGGTGAAACCCTGTAAATTATGTACGAGACCAAATGACGCAATTAACATAGAATTGCGTCATCAAGCCCCACCCCCTAATGACTGACCGTGGATTTCAGGTAAGTTTCTCCCCCATTCTGCCCAGTTTACTAGGAAGTGGGCGGGATGAGGGAGAAGTGCTTACACTTACTGGGGTGCGGGGGGGCTACCTGAAAGTATAGGTAAGTATGGTATACAGAGGTGGGAGTCAGGGAGGCCAGATAGGAGGAGGTTACAGTAGTCCAATCTGGAGATGACCAGTGAGTGGATGAGGGTCTTAGTTGCATCCAGGGTGAGAAAGGGTCTGATCCTGGATATATTCCTGAGATGGAAACGGCAGGACTGCGATAGGTACTAAATGAAGGAGAGGGAGGAGTCCAGGATAACTCCAAGACAGCGCACTTTGGGACTAGAGGAGATAGTGATGCTGTCAGTAGATAATGACAATGTGGAAAGTGATCTTTGCTCTTGTCTGTCAGTGTGTGCCAAACCCGGTCCACACGTAAGGGGCTCCATACAACGGCCCGATTCCCCTTTTCCTCCATACAACGGCCCGATTCCCCTTTTCCTCTGTTTGATTGGCCAATAATCGGCAACTACTGTCCTTTATTCATCATTTCATGTCCACACACCAAGTGACACGTGGGCAAGTAACAAGATTGATATAACTCATGTATCATTCATAAGTGATTATACCCATGAGTGAGTGGCTGATTAACTCTTTATGGCATGGACATTTATATTTGTGAATAGTACAAGAGGGCCGTTCATATTGAATCAATATGTCCAAGGACATATTGTGACCCCATAATATATCTGTATATACATATATTTCATAAAACAAATGAAATCAAATTATTCTAAAGGCTTATTCCTTCATACAGATGTGTCCTCATAGCATCTATACTGAGGTGTGCCGAGAGGGGGAGCGGGTACTAATTACCCATGCTCGGCTTGTTATAGGGGCCTGGGTCTGACGTCACCCCCCCCCCCTCTTACCTGTCAGCAGCAGCAGTGAGCAGTCTCCTCTTCCTGTGTGGGGGGGGGGGGCCATCACACTGATTGCGACCTCCCCTGGATTTGCGCCAGGCTGAGGGGCTCACAGCGCCCCCCCTTCCCAGCACGCAAAGGGGAAGTGGCCAGACCTCCTTCCTTTGGGCCGGCTCTCTACGGCCCTGTCTATACTACATAGTGTAAGATGCCCGCCATGACTGAGCTGCTCTAAGGGGTGTAGTGTACTTTCTTTTGCTTTCAATTTTGTAACTTATTTACATTGCAGACACAGCGAAACAAAAGTGTACTAGAGACGCTGAACTGCGACTTTACCCATAGGCAAACGCAGGGGGTTTCCGGTCGACTGGAAACCCCCCTCTCTAGCCCACACCATGACACCCACAATAAAAATAGCATATAATACTAAAGTTGCATGTTTTTAAGATTCCCCCCCCCCCGCCCCAGTGTCACAAATTAATAACACAGGTCTGCTATGTAAAAGCTTACAAATTGGAAAAAATAATGTTATCAAATCCAGTTTAGTAGATCCAAATACAGTTTTACTTCCACCTCTACATATAAAATTAGAACTGATGAAACAATGTGTAAAAGCATTGTCTAAAGATGGAGAAACTTTCACATATCTTTGCACCAAATTCCCTAACCTATCTGATGCTGAACTGAAGGAAGGTATTTTTACAGGCCCTGACATTAGAAAGTTAATAAAAGATGAACATTTCGGGTGTGTAATGAATATTGTGGAACTTTCGGCGTAGACTTCGTTCAAACAAGTGATTTCAACATTTTTAGGCAATGTCAAGGATCCAAACTACAAAGAAATTGTCAGGGAAATGCTGAATAGTTACAGAAACCTTGGCTGCAATATGAGTATAAAGGTACAATTTTTGAATACCCATATTGACCATTTCCCAATCAATCTCGGAGACTACAGTGAAGAACAGGGTGAACGGTTCCACCAAGACGTTAAAGATGTAGACAGATACCAGGGTCGTTGGGACATCAGCATGATGGCGATAAGCGAAACAACGAAGTTTGAAGACAAAAAAAAACAAGATAATAACAATTTTTCAATAATTATGGTTTTGTTTCTCTTATTGTTTGATTTTAGTGTTATTTTATTATGTAATTAAGACAAAAACACAATGATATCATCTACACTTCTTCATATTTCACAATAAATATGTCAAAAACAATTAAACTTCTTGTTTTTTCTTAAAAATGTATGTAACCCCCTTATAGGTAAATGTGATGTGGTAATTTTTTTTAATATACAATTTTTTGATGTACACAGGAGTATAATTAAGAATATAAAAGTATTATTAAAAAAGCTTTCAATACCTTAATTTTCGCAGACCTGTGTAATTAGTACCACCTGCTGATCTTTTAAAATGTGACAGTCAGTAATGAATATACTTGTGCACCAACCAGGAGATCTGGTAAACATGCATTGTTAGGGGAGCACTGATATAGACCATCTATAGGGTCAATTATTTATACTGTATATGATAATACACTATCCAGAACGGAATCAGTATGAATGACCGCAAGACGTCAGGCCGGCGGTTCAAATCCCATCGCCAGCAGTCCGATGGGTGAAAATCCCAACAGTGCAAGTAAGTATACTATCCCTACCCCTCTCCCCCTCTAACCCTCCCTTAGGAGTGCCTAACCCTAACCTCCCCCCGCTAGTGCCTAACCCTAACCTCCCCCCGCTAGTGCCTAACCCTAACCTCCCCCCGCTAGTGCCTAACCCTAACCTCCCCCCGCTAGTGCCTAACCCTAACCTCCCCCCGCTAGTGCCTAACCCTAATCTCCCCCCGCTAGTGCCTAACCCTAACCTCCCCCCGCTAGTGCCTAACCCTAACCTCCTCCCGTTAGTGCCTAACCCTAACCTCCCCCGTTAGTGTCTAACCCTAACCTCCCCCCGTTAGTGCCTAACCCTAAACCCCCCTCCCCGCACCCTAAACCCCCCCCAGCACCCTAAACCTAACCCTCCCTAGTGCCTAACCCTAACCTCCCCCCCTAGTGCCTAACCCTAACCTCCCCCCCCTAGTGCCTAACTCTAACTTCCCCCTGTTAGTACCTAAACCTAACCCCCCCCTCCCAGCACCCTAAACCTAACCCTCCCTAGTGCCTAACCCTAACCCCCCCACCTTCTCCTAGCCTAACCCTCCTCGGGGGGGGGGGTTAAACCTAAGTGTATACCCACCCCCAGCAGATGGTGATCGGTCCGGCGCCCTCTCAGCATTCCGGATTAACATTTGCGTCGGTATTTTGACACCTATATTAAATCCCTTGCCGGGATTGCAGTGTCAGGATTGAGACCGGTGGTCTCATAACTACATCCCTCCAGTACATAAGGTGAACAATCTGTACACACATGTCCAGGGCAGGGTTAGGGTCTTTTTCTGCCAACCTGAACTTGCTCAAATGATCTGCAATGGAGCCCACATCTGAAATAAAACCACTCAGCTTGGGCAGGATGGCCCTAATGCCGCATATAATGGCTTATTACTGGGATCACTGGTCCTGTAACTGGTTAAGTGCTGATTTTGCCCCATTCATGGACTGGCCACACTTGCCTTAAAATCAAGCATATGGAAACTCCCCTCTAGAACTCTAGAAATCCTACGTTTGCCCGTCACCCGCACAGGAATTAGTTTTACACATACAAAGTCGCAGCGACCGCATTTTGTACGGATTCAGACTCCCCCACCGACAGATGTAGAAGTATCGTACAACATAGTGTAGTCTAGCAGTGTGGTTTTGTGGCTTCCAGTTGTTTTATTTAGAAGACGCACAACTTGAGTGAAAAAGAAGCTCTGCGCGACCGTAGTCACCTGGGCTGGAGCCGCAGCGTATTAGGACTAGGGATGTGCGCCGGACCATTTTTGCCGGATTTGGATTTGGTTCTAATTCGTCGTCCGGCTTTGGATTTGGATTTGCCAAACTGCGGTGACTGGCTTTGGATTTGGATTTGGATTTGGATTTGGATTTTTTTACAAAAATTGACAAAAAAAGCTAAAATCACATAAATTGGTCTTTTTTTTCTTCCTAGAGTATTATTAACCTCAATAACATTAATTTCCAGTCAATTTAGACCATATCACAGCTTATAATATTGTTTTCAACATTATTGGCCAAAGGTTGCAGTGAGCTGACTGGTTACTAAGCGACAAAGCAGCGGCACAACGACACAGACACCACAGTATAAAGCACATCTATGACACATTGCCACACAGCAGTGGCAGAAATGAAAAGTAGTGCACCCACCCAGTGGGGTACGGCCAGCAGAGTCATAGTACTTGTTTACAAAGTGGGCTACGGCCCTAGGAGTCACAGTGCACAATCTTATTAGCATTACACCGCACATAGGGCCTGATTCACATTAGACACAAAGTAGTGTCTCTTATTTATGTTACGACACACAGTAGTGCCCCTTTTACACAATGCCCACAGTAGTGACCCTTTTACACAATGCCCACAGTAGCGGTGTCCCTTACACAATGTCCCCCAGCAGTGGTGCCCCCTATGCAGTCCCCTTAGTAGTAGGGTCCACTATGCAGTGCCCCCAGTAGAATGCCCCCCAGTAGTATGCCCCCCATTAGCAGGCCCCCCCCAGTAGTATGTCCCCCATTAGCAGGCCCCCCCAGTAGTATGCCCCCCATTAGCATGCCACCCAGTAGTATGCCCCCCCAGTAGTATGGCTCCCCCAGTAGTAGGCTGCCCCAGTAGCAGACCCCCCCAGTAGTAGGCTGCTCCAGTAGTAGCCCCCCCTGTAGTATGGGCCCCCCCTGTAGTATGGCCCCCCCTGTAGTAGGCCCCCCCAGTAGTATGGCCCCCCCAGTAGCAGGCCCCTCAGTAGTATGGCCCCCCCAGTAGCAGACCCCCCCCAGTAGTATAGCCCCCCCAGTAGCAGGCCCCTCTGTAGTATGGCCCCCCCAGTAGTATAGCCCCGCCCAGTAGCAGACCCCCCCAGTAGTGCAGACCCCCCCAGTAGTATAGCCCCCCCCCAGTAGCAGGCCCCTCTGTAGTATGGCCCCCCAATAGTGCAGATCCCCCCCAGTAGTATGGCCCCCCCCAGTAGCAGACCCCCCCCAGTAGTATAGCCCCCCCAGTAGCAGGCCCCTCTGTAGTATGGCCCCCCCCAGTAGTATTGCCCCCCCCAGTAGCAGACCCCCCCCAGTAGTGCAGACCCCCCCCAGTAGCGCCCCCGGACCTTTGACAAGTAAAAAAATAAAACTTACCTGTATCCCCGCTCCCGCGCCGTCCGCTCTGTCACACGCTGAGGAGGGAGCCGGAAGACGGAGCTCATGTGTGAGCTCCAGCCGGCTCCCTCCGTGCAGCAGCCAATGAGAGTCTGTGTGACTCTCATTGGCTGCTGTAACAAACACACAGCTGCCGCTGGCGGCTGTGTGTTTGTGTCTGTGTAGGGCAGAGCGCTATCACTGCGCTCTGCCCTACACGCGAGGAGACCTGATGTCGGATTCTCTAGTGAGAATCCGACATCAGGCGGCCGCCGTTCGGCCCCGAACGGGGTTCCGAGTCAGGCGGTGAACACCCGAACAGGGTTCGGGTGGACTCGGATCCCCAATGTTCGGAGCGGTTCGGATTCCACAGAATCCGAACCGCTCATCTCTAATTAGGACCCATCTTACTGGTACAGCTAGGTGGTGTCACTGCAGAGAGCTGACAGAATGTCCCTCGGGTGTCATCTCACAGCTGGGCCAACCTGGGGTCCCTCCTTCACATCACCGTGTCTGTAAGTCTGGCAGCAGCCTCAGAAAGGGGCACGGAAATTAAATCCTACATTAAAAGACAGATGTGTTGCCAGCAAATGTTACTAGAAAGTGCAATAATATTCATTACAAAACCTGTATGAATGCATGTAGGGTTCCCATTACATTTGCTTTAATTGGGTGTGTGATTACACTACACATGCTATCTGCCCAGACAAGAAGGACTGGTCTTCACCTGCAAATTAGAGAATACTCTTATTATCCCCCACAATTACACCTTCATGCAGTCATCACAGAGTTTATGCTACAAGCAGGGAATCATAGCCTTGGGTGCATGGGGAAAATGACATTTTACATTCATTGGAATAAACACAGAGAAACCTTATCTATTATCTGAAGGGTATGTTTCCTCTAAAAATACATTTGTAACATGGGAAAGATGTTTGGAATGGGGTGTTGGACAAGTTATAGACCATATACTTGCCTCTCTCTGTGTTTTGTTTCGTCTTTCATGTTAATAACCGTAAAACATCTATATATCTATATATATATATATATACACACATATACATACACACATATACATACACACCTTAGTACTGTGGATGATGTAGCAGGAATAATACATGTAACAAACACGTAGCAGAGAATATACAGATGTGTCGGTCACACTCTTGTTTAATTCTTATATATCAGTGAGATTTAGGGATAAATGTAGCTTCCGAGTTTCCGGCGCTGCTGGGTTTAATGCGAGTCTCCCCGTTTTCTTTTAAAGTGGCAAACATTTTATAGGCTAAACCTGCTTGGTTTACCCTTGAATGATTGCCACTTAAAAAAAAGGTTAACACATGATTTTTTTTGTGCTATTTTAGCCTACCCCAACCCTAAACATCATGAAAATTATGTGTCGACCATTTTATGTAGACCGTTTGAATGTCAACCATTTAACCCTGTTGACCTTTTTATTCTAAACCTATTATCCGGATACCCTTCAGGATCGGCATTAATGACCGGCGGTTCAAATCCTGACGCGGAAGACCGGCAGCAGTGAAGATCCCGACAGGTAATTAAGGTAAGTATAAAGGCCCCCATACATCAGCAATCTGCAAACCACAATTCAACAATTTGAAGATTTATTGCCCAATTTTAGGATTACCCAATCGAGCAATCTGCCCCCATACACTACAGATCTTTTTCAGTGATTTGCAGATCGATTGCAGCAAACACAGATCTGCCAATCTTGAAAGGCCCTTCTAGTAACGTTCTGCAAATCTGCTGATCATGTCCATACACTAGCAATCTACAGCCCCAATCCATCTGTGACAGCCAACATGTTGGATAATCTGATTGAACAATTCCAATCACTTTTTGGTTGCAATCTGCGATCTGTGAAGCCCATACATTGCAGATTTTTATACACAATCGATTGCAAATTGCAGAATTGCCACAATCGATTGTTGATGTATGGGGGCCTTAACCCTCTTCCCTCCTAACCCTCCATTAGGAGTGTATAACCCTAACCTCCCCCCTAGAGCCTAAACCCCTGTAAGTGCCTAAACCTAACCCCCCCGTACCCGCAGCCTAAACCTAATCCTCCCGGGGGAGTGCCTAACCCTAACCCCCCCCTTCCCCTAGCCTAACCTTCCCAAGGGCGTGCCTAACCCTAAGTCCACCCCCAGGAGCCCCTAACCTAACACCCCCTCGGCTGTCTGCGCCCGCCGCCAGGCTTACCTTCGTTAGGTATGCCAGGCATCGGGCTTCTGGCGTAGGGATAATGATCGGCGGGATTTTGATGCCTATCATTAGTCCCCTGTCGGGATTGCACAGTCGGTAAGCCGGCGATCTGCATTTCGACCATCGGCTTCCTGACTGCATCCCTACCCTTTAATATGTCCCCAATTTTCCAATTCAGCTGTCTGCAGGTGGCATCATTATGGTGCAATTGCCCACATCTTCTTTTAGTTGATTGGACATTACCTCTAATAACACACTATACTTAGCCAGACACAGGTCATATTTGCCGACTGTCCCTGAATGTCAGGAAGACTCCCTAAAAAGTGGTAATCTCCCTGACTTCCTGGAGAGTCCGGGCAGGCGTAACACAGTGATGATATCATCATTCTCCACCCACCACGGAGAAAATACTGGGGAGAATAAGGGGGATCTGTGCTACAAGAAAGTGGCCGCTGCTCTCCAGCACACAGATGGCTACATGACAGGCTGAGTGCACAGTGATGTGTAATAAGATACTGGAGATCTATGATGGATTGCATGAACCTGGAGTCATTTATAATGCTAAAACATAGTAGAGTGCTCAGCCAGCATAGAGACTCCCACTACTGCTATATCACATCCGTACTACCTCACAGTCCTGTGTATACATCAGTAACATCAGCCACAGCACAGCCAGCATAGAGACACCCACTACTGCTATCTCACATCTGTAATACCTCACAGTCCTGTGTATACATCTGTAACATCAGCCACAGCACAGCCAGCATAGAGACGCCCACTACTGCTATCTCACATCTGTAATACCTCAGTCTGTGTATACATCTGTAACATCAGCCACAGCTCAGCCAGCATAGAGACACCCACTACTGCTATCTCACATCTGTAATACCTCACAGTCCTGTGTATACATCTGTAACATCAGCCACAGCACAGCCAGCATAGAGACACCCACTACTGCTATCTCACATCTGTAATACCTCACAGTCCTGTGTATACATCTGTAACATCAGCCACAGCACAGCCAGCATAGAGACACCCACTACTGCTATCTCACATCTGTAATACCTCACAGTCCTGTGTATACATCTGTAACATCAGCCACAGCACAGCCAGCATAGAGACACCCACTACTGCTATCTCACATCTGTAATACCTCACAGTCCTGTGTATACATCTGTAACATCAGCCACAGCTCAGCCAGCATAGAGACCCACTACTGCTATCTCACACCTGTAATACCTCACAGTCCTGTGTATACATCAGTAACATCAGCCACAGCACAGCCAGCATAGAGACACCCACTACTGCTATCTCACATCTGTAATACCTCACAGTCCTGTGTATACATCAGTAACATCAGCCACAGCACAGCCAGCATAGAGACACCCACTACTGCTATCTCACATCTGTAATACCTCACAGTCCTGTGTATACATCTGTAACATCAGCCACAGCACAGCCAGCATAGAGACACCCACTACTGCTATCTCACATCTGTAATACCTCACAGTCCTGTGTATATATCTGTAACATCAGTCACAGCTCAGCCAGCATAGAGACACCCACTACTGCTATCTCACATCTGTAATACCTCACAGTCCTGTGTATACATCAGTAACATCAGCCACAGCACAGCCAGCATAGACACCCACTACTGCTATCTCACATCTGTAATACCTCACAGTCCTGTGTATACATCTGTAACATCAGCCACAGCACAGCCAGCATAGAGACACCCACTACTGCTATCTCACATCTGTAATACCTCACAGTCCTGTGTATACATCTGTAACATCAGCCACAGCTCAGCCAGCATAGAGACATCTACTGCTATCTCACATCTGTAATACCTCACAGTCCTGTGTATACATCTGTAACATCAGCCACAGCACAGCCAGCATAGAGACACCCACTACTGCTATCTCACATCTGTAATACCTCACAGTCCTGTGTATACATCTGTAACATCAGCCACAGCACAGCCAGCATAGAGACACCCACTACTGCTATCTCACATCTGTAATACCTCACAGTCCTGTGTATACATCTGTAACATCAGCCACAGCTCAGCCAGCATAGAGACCCACTACTGCTATCTCACACCTGTAATACCTCACAGTCCTGTGTATACATCAGTAACATCAGCCACAGCACAGCCAGCATAGAGACACCCACTACTGCTATCTCACATCTGTAATACCTCACAGTCCTGTGTATACATCAGTAACATCAGCCACAGCACAGCCAGCATAGAGACACCCACTACTGCTATCTCACATCTGTAATACCTCACAGTCCTGTGTATACATCTGTAACATCAGCCACAGCACAGCCAGCATAGAGACACCCACTACTGCTATCTCACATCTGTAACACCTCACAGTCCTGTGTATACATCTGTAACATCAGCCACAGCACAGCCAGCATAGAGACACCCACTACTGCTATCTCACATCTGTAATACCTCACAGTCCTGTGTATACATCAGTAACATCAGCCACAGCACAGCCAGCATAGAGACACCCACTACTGCTATCTCACATCTGTAATACCTCACAGTCCTGTGTATACATCTGTAACATCAGCCACAGCTCAGCCAGCATAGAGACACCCACTACTGCTATCTCACATCTGTAATACCTCACAGTCCTGTGTATACATCTGTAACATCAGCCACAGCACAGCCAGCATAGAGACACCCACTACTGCTATCTCACATCTGTAACACCTCACAGTCCTGTGTATACATCTGTAACATCAGCCACAGCACAGCCAGCATAGAGACACACTACTGCTATCTCACATCTGTAATACCTCACAGTCCTGTGTATACATCTGTAACATCAGCCACAGCTCAGCCAGCATAGAGACACCCACTACTGCTATCTCACATCTGTAATACCTCACAGTCCTGTGTATACATCTGTAACATCAGCCACAGCACAGCCAGCATAGAGACACCCACTACTGCTATCTCACATCTGTAATATCTCACAGTCCTGTGTATACATCTGTAACATCAGCCACAGCTCAGCCAGCATGGAGACGCCCACTACTGCTATCTCACTTCTGTAATACCTCACAGTCCTGTGTATACATCTGTAACATCAGCCACAGCACAGCCAGCATAGAAACACCCACTACTGCTATCTCACATCTGTAATACCTCACAGTCCTGCGTATACATCGGTAACATCGAAGAACATCAGCCCGTCACACACAATTACAGCAGCTCTGACCGGTCTTAGAATTTGCAAGTCTCTTCGCACGCGGTGAGTACTCAAACTGCGTATGCAATCGCAGTAGCTAATTTATGCACGCCAGGGTTAGGCTAGTGGAAGGGGGGGGGGTAAGGGGCCACTGGGGGGGAGGTTAGAGTTATGCACCACTAAGGGAGGCTTAGGGTTAGGGGGGGGTGGGGAGGGTTAGGGTACTTACCAGCATGAGTTGGGATCCTGATGGTTTGAGTTTCCACCGTCGGTATTTAGTCCGCTGGCAATACAGTATATGCGGCAGCATTACATACCGGTTCCCATGAGAATAATATGCTGATATTGTAGGGTGCAGTGACTCAGGACAGTTTGGGAACCACTGGACTATAGATTAGTAAATGCCATTTACTTTCCCTGTTAATGCACTAGGTGGCTTGTATGTACTGAGCTGGGTTATTTAACAAACTAAGGCCCTCATTCAGAGCCGGACGCTCTGAGCAGAGCGCACGCTCTGAATGAGGGCCGTCCTCCATAATTATGGAGCGTCCTCCTGGACGCTCGTATAGCTGTGGGTCACAACCCACAGCCTATACGAGCGTGCAGGATGATGGTCGCGATGGTCTTGCCCACCGCAACCATCGCCACTGCGAGCCGACAGCACGCCCCCTTTGATCAGACACAACGAGCGAAGGAAAGTCCTTCGCTCGTCGCGTCTGGCGCATGTGCACGACGGAGCTCCCTCCGTCGTGCGCATGTGCAGTGCACACCATCGACCCACTTGCGAGCGGACAGCCGCTTGCGAGTGGGTCTGAATCAGGCCCCAAGATGACTATTTATTAAACCTGCACTTATTAAAAAGGAACTATATCATATATAGTATTATTATTCTTTATGATTATATATATATATATATATAGATATATAGATATATATATATATATATATATATATATATTTATTAAGAAACAGAGGGATCATGATAAGTTGAAGAAATGCGCAAATCACAGACATATATGGACACAAATGTAATATAGTGTTCACTCTAGCTCCGGCGGCAGGCAGGGCGCCGGAGCTAGAGAGGGCAGCCGAAAGCGTGTGCGAAAGGGGGGCGTGGTCATGAAAAGGGGGCGTGTCTATAAGACGCGTCCCCTTTTCGTCATACTTACGGACACGCCGGGCAGCCCCCAAGCGCTGCAGAAAGGGAGAATAGATGCCCGGGCGCATGCGCCTGGCGTCTATTCTCCGGCGGTGACCGGGACACCGCATGTTTCTCCACCCGCGGGACACTGCGAGCCGCGGGTGAGAATGGCACCCGCAGGCTGTGAGGGCAGGGCGCTTTTTGCCCTTCGTCTGGAGGGCAGGGTACTCTTTGCCCTCCAGGAGGAGGGCTATGTTCAGGAGGAAAATTGCATCCTACTACTATTAGAATGCAGAAGTAAAGTTTAAATAAACAGACAAGATTATAATTCTGTTATAAGTCATACAGTCAGGTGCATAAATATTGGGACAGTGACAGAATTTTCATATTTTGGCCTCTATTCACCACCACAATGGCTTTGAAATGAAACAAACAAGATGTGATTTACCTGCAGACTTTCAGATTTAATTTGAGGGTAATTACATCTAAATCAGGTGAACGGTGTAGGAATTACAACGGCTTCTATATGTGCCTCCCACTTTTTAAGGGGCCAAAAGTAATGGGACAAACTAAACAAATCTAAATCTAACTTTCACTTTTTAATACTTTGTTGCAAATCCTTTGCAGGCAATTACAGCCTGAAGTCTGGAACGCATAGACATCACCAGACGCTGGGTTTCATCCCTGGTGATGCTCTGCCAGGCCTCTACTGCAAATGTCTTCAGTTCCTGCTTGTTCTTGGGGCATTTTCCCTTCAGTTTTGTCTTCATCAAGTGAAATGCATGCTCAATCGGATTCAGGTCAGGGGATTGACTTGGCCATTGCATAACATTCCACTTTTTAGCCTTAAAAAACTCTTTGGTTGCTTTTGCAGTATGCTTCGGGTCATTAAAATATTAAACATTAAAATACTATTATTTGATGAGCAGGGAAATGTCCTAATCCATGTAAGGTGGTTCCCTACAGGAAATAAATATTTAGCAATAAATCATTTCTGTCAGTCATCTAATTGTGTTATCGCAGAAATGTTACTATGAGAGGTAACAAGCGCAGACATAGAAAGACACGGAGAGGCCTTTGCTGATGAGAGGCAACAATAATTATCACCATCAATAACTATGTGACCCCCTACATACATACTTATACGGTGAGGTGCTAAAGGCAATACAGCTATTCTCCACCTGATAAAGCACAGGGGACGTGGCAGCGAGCTCTGCTGTTATATACAAGCAGGTGTTTTCCAGACACAGCTCTGATTGCTCCAGAGACACCCCCGCCTCTGCATAACCCCGCCTCTGCATAACCCCGCCTCTGCATAACCCCGCTGATTGCACAGCTCTGATTGCTCCAGAGACACCCCCGCCTCTGCATAATCCCGCCTCTGCATAACCCCACCTCTGCATAACCCCGCTGATTGCACAGCTCTGATTGCTCCAGAGACACCCCCGCCTCTGCATAATCCCGCCTCTGCATAACCCCACCTCTGCATAACCCCGCCTCTGCATAACCCCGCTGATTGCACAGCTCTGACTGCTCCAGAGACACCCCCTCCTCTGCATAACCCCGCCTCTGCATAACCCCGCTGATTGCACAGCTCTGACTGCTCCAGAGACACCCCCTCCTCTGCATAACCCCACCTCTGCATAACCCCACCTCTGCATAACCCCGCTGATTGCACAGCTCTGATTGCTCCAGAGACACCCCCGCCTCTGCATAACCCCGCCTCTGCATAACCCCGCCTCTGCATAACCCCGCTGATTGCACAGCTCTGACTGCTCCAGAGACACCCCCTCCTCTGCATAACCCCGCCTCTGCATAACCCCGCCTCTGCATAACCCCGCTGATTGCACAGCTCTGACTGCTCCAGAGACACCCCCGCCTCTACATAACCCCGCCTCTGCATAACCGGCCTCTGCATAACCCCACCTCTGCGTAACCCTGCTGATTGAACAGCTCTGACTGTTTCAGAGACACCCCCTCCTCTGTGTAACCCAGTCTCTGCATAACCCCATCTCTGCGTAACCCTGCTGATTGAACAGCTCTGACTGCTCCAGAGACACCCCCGCCTCTGCATAACCCCGCCTCTGCATAACCCCACCTCTGCATAACCCCGCCTCTGCATAACCGGCCTCTGCATAACCCCGCCTCTGCATAACCCTGCTGATTGAACAGCTCCCTCCCTGTGCCTGCTCCCTGCACTACACCTCTCTGGTGGCAGCTGTTTCACCTTTATCCCTCGTCTGCACACTTACAGTACTTTGTGGGGCAGACATTGATTATGCATGTGTGTGTGTGTGTGTGTGTGTGTGTGTGTGTATGGGTGGGTCTGATGGCCATGGAAGGGGGATGTATGTGGTCTGAGAGGAATGAGGGGTGGGCATTGAAGGGACATAGTCTGAGGAGCATGTGGTTTAGTCTGATGGCCATTGAAGGGGCAGAGTGGGTGGTCTCAGGATCGTTGAAGGGACATGTGAGGTGGTCTGATGGGCATTTAAGGAACATGTGAGGAGGTTGTGAATAGGAAATATTTAAATATTACAGGTAATTTATGCCACACAGTAGTGCCCTCAAAATTCAAATGTGCCCTCTTCAGTGATCAGCACCCTGTCTGGAACTCCTACTCTGATTGGTACTTTGAAAGCTCAAACAAACAATGAAGATTCTGCACAGTAGCTTGTACTGACCTACAGCAGATATATCTAAGTGTTCATCGCAATTCACTGGGTGGTGCGCAATCACAGAGGAGGGTGGTAAGCAGGAGCCCACCAAACACTTTCTGGGCTCTGAGTTATTATGTGAATTTCAAGCACTGCGTTTCATAATGTGAACTGGGGATTCCATGTGTCATAATGCCAACTATGGACACTGTGAATGGGAGGTACCGTGTGGCAATAGGTGAACTGGGGGCACTGTGGCAATAAGTGAACTGGGGGCACATTTTAAAACTTAATTAGCCCTTTTTTTTATAACAATCATTAATTTACATTTTTACAGAATAGGAAATGTGTTGGTCGGTCAGTTAGTTTTGTCAATACATATTGTGAATGGTAATGAAACTATGAATGGGAGGTACAGTGTGGCAATAGGTGAACTGGGGGCACTGTGGCAATAGGTAAACTTTTGGGCACTGTGGCAATAGGTGAACTGGGGGCACTGTGGCAGTAGGGGAACTGGGGACATTTTAAAACTTATTAGCCCTTTTTTATAACAATCATTTATTTACATTTTTTACAGAATGGGTAATGTGTCGGTAGGTCAGTTATTTTTGACACATTAGTTGATCAATACCTATTTGAAGGAAAAAATACCTTCTAGAAAAAAAATCAGGGCAAACAAGGGAACATTAATTAAAAAAAATAAAAAATATGAGATATGGTAAGAACTTACCCTTGTTATCTCTATTTCTACGAAGTCCATAGGGTTCCACAGGATACCTTGGGGTATAGGTGTGACGTCAGTCGCAGGGCACCAAAGAGTTAAGCTTTCAGCCTCCCAGGATGCACTAGGTCCCCCTCCTATACCCCGCCCCCGGGCCAAGGCACCTCAGTTAGTTACCAAGCCATAGGCCGGAGGAGGAGAAGGAAGAGAGAGAACAAAGATCTGGACACATACAAGAATCACATTCTCACCAGAGGGAGACGGAAAACCGGTGACCAGAGCAAAGCCCATCTGCAGCACAGGTGCGACAGGGCGGGAGTCCTGTGGAACCCTATGGACTTCGTAGAAATAGAGATAACAAGGGTAAGTTCTTACCATATCTCATATTTTCTACTTCAGGGTCCATAGGGTATCCACAGGATACCTTGGGGATGTCCCAAAGCAGTATCCTTAAAGGGTGGGGACGCTCCTGTGCAGAAAGGAGAATCCGCCGCCCGAAGGAAGCATCCTGAGAGGCGAAGGTGTCAAACCTGTAATACCTCACGAAGGTATGGACAGAGGACCACGTAGCAGCCTTGCAGATCTGGACTGCAGAGGCACCACGTCGAACTGCCCACGAAGGACCCACAGACCTAGTGGAATGAGCCTTCAGAGAAGGAGGAACCGGTAGGACTTCATGAAGATAAGCTTCAGAAATAGCCATACGGATCCAGGCTGCCAAAGTTTGCTTTGAAGCAGGCCAACCCTTTTTACGGAAGCCATAGAGGACAAACAAAGCGTCCGACTTCCTAAACGAAGAAGTGCAGTCAACATAAGTCCTTAAGGCCCGCACAACATCCAAAGAGGCCTCACCCACGGAAAGACCCGGTGAGTTAAAGGCCGGAACAACTATTTCCTCGTTAACATGAAACTGGGAAACAACTTTGGGAAGAAACTCGGGCCGAGTGCGGAGCACTGCCCTGTTCCCATAAAAAACCAAGAAAGGGGGTCTACAAGAAAGAGCCCCTAACTCAGAAACACGTCTGGCCGAAGCAATGGCCAGAAGGAAAACAGTCTTAGCTGTTAGCCATTTAAGATCCACTGAGCCCAGTGGTTCAAACGGCGGTCCTTGGAGAGCCCTCAGGACCACAGCCAAATCCCAAGGCGCCACAGGTGGAACAAAGGGCGGCTGAATGCGGAGAACACCCTGCATAAAGGTGCGCACATCCGGGATTGTAGCAATCCTACGGTGAAACCAGACAGATAGGGCCGAAACCTGTACCTTCAAAGAAGCAAGGCGAAGCCCATGATCTAGTCCCGCTTGCAGGAAGGCGAGAATCCGAGACAGACGAAACTCCCGCGGTGCATAACCTCTCGGTCGACACCACTGGAAGAACGTATGCCACACGCGATGGTATATCCTCGCGGAAGACGGTTTCCGAGCTCGTAACATGGTACGCACCACAGAGCTGGAAAACCCCCGGGTCCTCAGCATGGCCGTCTCAACAGCCACGCCGTCAAAGACAGCCGAGTCAGGTCCGGGTGAAGGCAAGGACCCTGAGACAGAAGGTCCGGTCGTAGCGGCAACCGCAGAGGACTGTCCACGGACAGACCCTGAAGGTCTGAGAACCAGTGCCGTCTGGGCCACGCGGGAGCTATCAACAGGAGCGTCCCTCCTTCCTGTTTGAATTTCCGGATTACCCGTGGAAGAAGGGAGACCGGAGGGAACAGGTATGCGAACCGGAACGTCCACCGGACGGACAGAGCATCCACCAGAGACGCCCCTTCGTCTCTTGTGCGAGACCCGTACACCGGCAACTTGTTGTTGTGCCGGGACGCCATGAGGTCGATTTCTGGAAGACCCCACCTGTCCACCAGTAGTTGAAAAACGTCCGGGTGCAGGGACCATTCCCCCGGATGAACGTCCTGGCGACTTAGAAAGTCCGCCTCCCAATTTAGCACTCCCGGGATGAAGACCGCTGATATGGCCGGAAGATTGCGCTCCGCCCAAACCAGGATCCGAGAGACCTCTACGAGAGCCGCCCGACTGCGAGTTCCTCCTTGCCTGTTTATGTAGGCCACGGTGGTAGCGTTGTCCGACTGGACCTGCACCGGGCGACCCTGGAGAAACCGCTGTGCCTGCTGGAGAGCATTGAAGACCGCACGGAGTTCCAAGATATTTATTGGAAGCTCCGCTTCTGTCGGCGTCCACCTGCCCTGGAACAAGTGTGGACCCGAAACTGCTCCCCAGCCCCGAAGACTGGCGTCCGTTGTCAACAGGACCCAATTTGGAACCCAGAACGGACGTCCCTTGTTGAGGTGGGTCGTCTGTAACCACCACGCAAGGGACAGGCGAACCTCCTGGGTGAGCACAATCGTCTGGGACTTCAGAGACTGAGTCAGCCCGTTCCACTTGGACAGGATCAGGTGCTGCAGAGGTCTGGAGTGAAACTGGGCGTATTCCACCATGTCGAACACCGACACCATGGAGCCCAGTAACCTCATCGCCGAGTGTAAGGACACCCGGCGGCTGTGCAGGCAACTGCGCACCCTTGACTGTAAAGCAGAGATCTTGTCCTCCGTCACGAAGATCCTTTGCTGTCCCGAGTCCAATAAGGCTCCAAGATGCAGAATCCTCCGAGACGGGATTAGAGTGGACTTCTGCCAGTTGATTAGCCAGCCGTGCCGATGCAGCAGTGCAATGGTCAGGTCCAAGTGGCGTAACAGGAGCTCTGGAGATCCTGCCACCAATAACAGGTCGTCCAAATACGGCAACATGCGGACTCCCTGCAGCCGCAGAGAAGCCACCATGACCGCCATCACCTTGGTGAAAACACGTGGTGCTGTTGCCAGGCCAAAAGGTAACGCCCGAAACTGGAAGTGGTCGCTGCGGATTGCAAACCTGAGGAACTGTTGATGGAGCAAAAGAATAGGGACATGCAGGTAAGCGTCCTGTATGTCCAATGACACCAAGTAGTCCCCAGGTTCCAGCGCCAGAATGATGGACCGTAGGGTCTCCATCCGAAACTTCGGGACCCGCAAAGACTTGTTGAGTGCTTTGAGGTTGAGAATCGGACGATATGACCCATTGGGTTTCTGTACCAAAAATAGATTTGAATAGAAACCCTGGCCCCTCTGGGAGAATGGAACAGCCACTATAACTCCAGCCTGGAGCATAGTGTGCAATACCTTCCGCAGCTCCGTAGCCTTGTTCCGGTCTGATGGGAGACCCGTGGTGAAGAAGCGAGCCAGGGGTCTGTGCCGGAAGGAGAGGGCGTATCCGTGGGAAACCACCTCCAGAACCCAAGTGTCTGTCGTAGTGGTCGACCAACACTGGGCGAACTGTAGCAGGCGGCCTCCCACCCTGGGATCCCCCAAAGGGAGGCCCGGACCGTCAGGCCGCAGGCTTGTCATCTGGCTTGGGGGCCGGACGTCTGGTACTCCATGCCTGCTTCCGGGGCTTGACCGATTTCTTAGGGCCAGCCTGTCGAGGAAACGACTGTGGTTTGGGCCTGCCCTGGGCCCTAGATGACCGAAAGGACGATGGTCCCGAACCAGAAGGAGCAGCGGCCGACGGGAGACAAGCAGATTTGGCTGCCGCCAGCGTGGCCACAATCTTATCCAGATCCGGACCGAAGAGAACTTCTCCGGTAAACGGCTACGCTTCCAGACCTTTCTTGGAATCTGCGTCCGCCTTCCAGGATCGCAGCCACAAGGTGCGACGAGCAGCCACCGCTGCTGAAGAAATTCTAGACACCAGAGTACTAATGTCTAGGGCCGCCTCGTTGATGTAGGTGGCCGAATCACGGAGATTGCCAATCAACTCCGCCTGTTCGGCCGGACAGTCGGATTCAAAAGAAGCCTCTAATGAATCCGCCCAGCGCTCCATCGCTCTGGCAACCCAGCAAATGGCCATAGCCGGCCGTGCTGCCCCCCCTGCAAGGGAATAAGCGGACTTCAGGCAGATTTCTACCTTGCGGTCCGTAGCATCCTTAAGGGAGGACATGGATGGCATCGGCAATGTGGCACTACGGACAAGACGGGTCACGTGAGAATCCACCTGTGGAGGGGATTCCCACTTAGCAAAATAATTATCCGCGAACGGATAAGCCACCGCCAGGCGTCTCTGCGGCTGGTATCTTTTGCCAGGTTGTTTCCACGCCTCCTCTAAATGGTCCACCAACTGACCCGAAAGAGGAAAGACTGTGGCATCGCCCTTCACATCTTTGAAAAAGGCATACTTAGATTTAGCCGCTGGGGGAACTTCGTCCTCAATCACCAAGGCTGTGCGGACCGCCCGAATAAGTCCAGGAATATATACTTTGGACTTAGCATCAGCGTCCTTAGTATGGAGAGGTTCCTGATCGTAAGGATCCAGAATCTCCCCATCATCAGACGTCCCTTCGTCATCCTCATAAGGAGCGGACAGAGACGCCACCGGCCTTTTATGAGGCCGCATCACAGACTCCCCTTGCAACACATCCGACAAGTGCTGTACAGAACTCGTCAGGGAGTTAACCCACGCTGGCTCCTGAGAACCCGGGAGCGGGGAAATAGGGAGACTGTGGGGTACCACCAATTGTCGTGGGAACCCCTGCATGGGTGACGACACCACAGACTGCTGGGACAAACCCATCGGAGTAAACGCGGGCTGCGGAGCTAACTGGCCCACTAAAGCTGTTAACGCCTGAGCGAAACAAGCCCAGGGCGGCTCCTGTACCGGTGCTGTAACCGTAATAGGCCGCGCCATGGACAAACACTGCCGGCAAAGGCCCTCCACGCTACCCTCCCCCTCCGCTAACGGTACTTTGCACGTGGTACACTGTAGCCGGAGGGGAAAATCACTTTCAGACATGATGGCACCATGTATGTGACCTCTCTCACCAATTAAGTATTAAATAGGCGAGAGACCACCCTGCAGCACCGCACCGCAAGGGCTTTAGCAGAAGAACAGGGACAGTAATAAAGCTGACAGTTTAGAGAAGAAAAGTTACAGGCAGCAGCGCTAGCACAGTCACATACAATGCAGAGAAATAACAATTCCTGCACTAACAGCGCTGATTACTCAACTACACAGACACAGGGCCTGGTAGGACACAGCGCTGCATACACAGACCTGAGCCACAGCGGAGGAGAGGTATGCGGGGGGACCCAGACCACGATGCTTCCGTCCAGCGCTTCCAGCAGCGTTCACCATGCGTTCTGGAGAAGATGGCCGCCGAGGAGCAGAGAGGAGGCTGGCCTGGGGGAGGAGCGCTGCCACAGGACCAGTCGGCAGCATGCAGAGAGGGCTGTGTGCAGCGGGGGAGGCGCCGGCTGTGAGACAGGGAAGGCGCGCTCCCCTGGCATGCATTTAACCCCTGGGACGCCGCAGCGCCACCGCTTTGCTACGGTCCGCTGTCCCAGGGGGTAGTGGAAGCGCAGGTTGGTCGCCTGGCTCCACGCTGCAGCCAGTCCCCAGGGAGCCCCCTGCCTGGGGACTTAGGACCATGTGATCAGCGGGGACCCACCGCGGGACCCCGCTGCTTACCTCTGTCCCCCTTGAATCCGGCCATGGTCCGGAGCATCTGGGGTCACCGCTAGCTGTGACCCCAGACGCCCACCAGCATCCCCGGATCAGTACCGGCGTTCTGGTACCGGCGGGGTGTAGGGAAGACAGCATGGACGTCAGGACTGACAGTCCATGCTGTTCATCCAGATGTGCAGCCACAGCTGCATGAAGAAAAAGCTTCAGGGGCTCTTCTAGCCCCCACTCCAACAGGTGCACCCGACTCCGGCCGGGCACCAAACTAAACTGAGGTGCCTTGGCCCGGGGGCGGGGTATAGGAGGGGGACCTAGTGCATCCTGGGAGGCTGAAAGCTTAACTCTTTGGTGCCCTGCGACTGACGTCACACCTATACCCCAAGGTATCCTGTGGATACCCTATGGACCCTGAAGTAGAAATATATATTTTTAAATATAACAGATGGATAGATCCATTCTGGCTATACGTTTCAATAGACTCAGACTTAAAGTCCTGTTAGGGGTCAGTATATCAAACAGGCAGAGCAGTAGTAATTAGTAATAGCTCAACAGGCCTAATGCGAATATCCTGCTAGTAACTTCTAGGACAGAATGAAGGAGATCTATAGAGCTACATCACAGGCCAGGCAGTACCATGGCAGGGGGCTGGAGCGAGCACAGTGTAAGCCAGCAAATAAAATTGTTTTTGAAGCAACTCCCTGTTTGGCGATTGTCTGATTTACACCAAAACATGCAGCCGAAACGGATGACACATAGCTTTAAAATGTATACTGATGGATTAAGAGCTTTTAGGGAACAATTCAAATCCTGCAATAACTCAGGAAGAACCCAAAATAATTTACATGCTGTTGTTATGGCAGAATTTATAGACAAAATAAATGTCTTTCTCAAGGAAGCAGTTTGTCCTACTATGGAAGTCATAACAGAAGAAGATTGCCTTATGAATGATATGTGCCTGCAAGCTGGAGATCACTGCAGAACTGTGAGCTATAACAAGGCCACATTAATAATTACTGTAATCCATCAAGAGGGATCACACGCACAATATTGGTCAGTAAATCACTAAGAGATCAGGTGTCACAGCGCAGAATGCACAAAGCATCACAAAAATCTGAGAGACAAGTAGAAGCCTATGTGTAATATAATAATTGTCATCCCACCACCCAGGGCAATAAATATCACTTTGCAGCCCAGGAAACCGCCAGGAACTATTCATCCTGACAAAGTACCCTGGGTCCAGCACAGCATGGTGGAAAGCCACATGTATTAGCATAGTCTTCTGACACACGCTGTACAAGTAGTGCACTGCTATGTAGGAATGATATACCTATAGGGTATATAGTGTGTAAGAATGCAGAAAAATATATGGTCATAGGTCAAGCATACTTTTATAGAGTTATAAAGTACCAACCAATCAGCTCCTGTCACTTCACAGGCTGTGTTTGAAAAATGACAGGAGCTGATTGGCTGGTACACTCTCCAAGGCTTAGTGTATCTGTATTGCCTATCTATGAATATACTGTATCCATTACAGCAGACTCTAAGCACCTTTTTCGTTACAATAATTTGCAGATTATCTTAAAGTGATTCTAGTACAAAGTACAACAAAATAAATAAAAATTAAGCATTAGCCACAATATTAAACAAATGGACTATTTTTTCCATAACCCCCACATTTGCCCCCACATATTAACCTTATAATTACCCTAAACTTTGCTTATGATTACTTTAATACAATGTAAAGTTGCGTATTCCTAACGAGTTTGCAGCCCACCAATGGGTTTTCTTTGAGTCCTAAGGTAAAAAATACTCATTGTCCAATCTCCTGTCCAAGAGCCAATAAGGCACCATGAGGCAATGAGGCGGAGGAGTATTGGGACCGTTTAATGTAAACCACTGAACAGCAGCACTCAATCACCATCATAGTTTATACAAGACGACCAATCAATCAACTCGCTGTCATGTGATATGCGAGGAGATCACAGAGACTCTCAAGCTGCCCACACACATAGTGATATTCTACCTGATTTGGCCGATCTCGACGAATCGTGACGACAAATCGTGTAAAATATGGCCAAACCTTGTGTCCACTCACGATCACGATGCCAATGCACGTCCCCGCTAGTCGTACATCGCATCTTCAGATCTGCCGTGCTGTAGGGCAGATTTGCCAATCTGGGACACAATGCACTGGATGCACGATAGAACTGGAAATTTTTTACTCCAAATCGTGAGTAGGATTACCGGGGAGCTGCCGGGGAGCTGCCGGGGGAGAGTTCAGAGGAAATCGCACACATCGTGCAGATCGCTATGTGTGTGGGCACCTTCAGTCATATGGGGGCTATGTAATAATTATCCCCTCAATAAACCGCATACGAGGACATCGTTATACCATGAAAAACAAAATTGCACGACAGTCTGGCAGGTTTGGGGTATTACTAAAAAAAAAAAAAACACACAGTATTATCACATTTACATTGACAAGGAAGACCAAATAAAATGTTCATCCGGAGATACAGAAATCAGAACTATAATTGAAAAGTGACAGGAAAATGAAATAAAAGAAGGAAATGTTGACAAGTGAACAGATCTGTCACACAGGGACGTAACTACCGGACACATGATGTTCACAAAACTGGATGATTATCAGTGGTCTGCGCATGTGGTACAGCCACAAGGGAGTCGATGTTAGCATGATTGGCGTCCAATGCTGCGTATGTGTACGCGGTTGCGGACAGCTGCGATGGTACCGGTGGGTGTCTCAGTACAAGTCCTGGCGCCTGTCCAATTAGCATACTTTTGCAAATCCTCAGCTGCGAAAATGGCAGCTGCGGCAGCAATAGCGCCCAAGTCCGCATCAGGCACGGTGTATGAACATGAGCTGCGATACGTGTACCTAACGTGTCCTCAAAACATTGCACCCATAGTGGCATTGTACAAGCTTTGTGCATTTATTACTCATGAGCAATTCCCATTGTGCGCAGTCTATACACGCACTGCAGTGCTATGACGTATATAATAATCTACAAAGACACATGTGTCATGCACCACAGGACATCGCTGCATTCATGACAATGTTTCCAGGTATCATAGAGATATTAAACAGAGCTGAACAGAGAAACATATATACAGCCACTGTAAATGAGGGTAAAGCAGAACCAGCATCAGACCTTGCGGTTAATGAATACCAAGAGTCTAATCATTCAGGGCCAATTACAGCATAAGCTCTCATCTTCACAAGGATCTGCCCTCTGCCGATCTCATCTGTTACATGAGCTCCCATCTCTCCTCCATACACCTATCACAAATACGGAATGGACAAATGTTTGTGTGTTTCCTGACAAAAGTAATCTCTGCTGGTACTGTTAATGCCCTATGGGGGTGATGTACTAAGCTCTGGAAAGTGATAAACTACCAATCAGTGCCTAAGGGGTACATTTACTAAGATTCTAGATTGGTCGAGATGACAATCTCGGGTGAATTTTTAGGCATGTTTTTCATCTCGAAAATTTACTGAAGGAAAACTCGGTGAGATCGCAAACTCGAATCTTATCACCATCGGGCAAACTCGGAAGTACTTTTCACCTAAAATATACAGCTCGCAAATTTACCAAGAATCAAGATGACAATCTCGGGGGAGATGACAGCAAACTCTCTGCCAAATTGAAGTTTTAAACACTCACCTCCGGAGCTGCGAGTTTGCCAGAAACATACACAGATCAGTGTGATTTCTGCATGTTTCTGCCTCTAAATATTAAAAATAAGGTTAATTAAAAAAAAAAAAAAAAAATGACGTAGGGTCCCCGCCCTCCCAAAAGCATAACCAGCCCTGGACTGGTCAGCCAGTACTAGTTCCTAAAATTACAGGGAAAAAAACCAGTAGGATTCCACCGTAATTTAGGAACCAGCACCAGGCTGCAGGTGAAGTCCTGGTTTTAAATATAAAGGGGAAAAAATTGCGTAGGGATCCCCCTATACTTAACACCAGCCCCTCTCCCAAAACCACCGGCTTGGTCTGAAGCCCAAGGCTCTTGCCCACAACCCTGGGCTGTGGCTACGGGGGTAATAAAGTGTTAAATAGTAGTAAACTATTGTACTTTACAGTGGAACTACAGGTACCAGCATGCCTGCCCTTTGGCACTTGTGGAACTACAAGTGCCAGCAGGTGGCCGGCACCCGTACCTGCACTGTAAAATAAATAATTAAAGAAAGATACAACACACCCACCGTATACAGTCAAATTTTATTACATACCTACCTATCCCATTCACACATACTTACCTGCTGCCAGATGTTCACGTCCACTTGTCCCATGTAGAAATCCATTTGGATGTACCTGCAAAAAAAAATCCTATACTCACCTCCATCCTCACGCTGGTCTCCGTAGAATCCAGGGGGGTAGTTGCAAAAAAACAAACTGGCACCCGATCCATATACTTACCATTAGAGGTGTATGTGTGTGCCCACATACACCGCTAACCAGCTACCGGCTGATCAGTGAAAACTGTCAGGAGCCGCCAGCCAATCAGCGGCTGCCAACTGTGCGAAAGGGCAGGCATGCTGGCACATGTAGTTCCACTGTAAAAGTACAAAAGTTTACTACTATTTAATACTTTATTACCCCTGTACCCGCAGCCCGGGGTGCGGGGAAGAACGCCGGGCTTCAGACCAAGCCTGGGGTTTTGGGAGAGGAGGGACCCTTTCTTGGGGGGGTCTCCACCTCCTCTGAGATCCCCGGGCTTGGCCTAACCAGCTTGGGGTGTTAATGCTTTGACCATGGAGCCCTGGTGATAGAGGCTCCTGGCTGTGGCATTACACCTTGGTCGGTTTGGGTCCGATGCTGGTTTTAAAAATAGGGGGGACCCCTAACGCAATTTTTTCCCCCCTATATTTAAAACCAGGACTGTCCCTGCAGCCAGGTGCTGGTTCCTAAATTACGGTGGAACCCTACTCGTTTTGTTCCCCATAATTTTAGGAACCAGTACTGGCTGACCAGTCCGGGGCTGGATATGCTTTTGGGGGGGACCCTACGTCTTTTTTTTTTTTTTTTTTTACATTTAACCCGATTTTGACAGGTACAACACACAAGCAGCCTTCACATATCTCGCTGATATATCTCACTGATATGTGCAGGCTGCTAGCTTGGGAGAGTATTGAAGAGAAAAAACACTGCAATCTCGGGTGAGTAATCTCATCTAAACTTGCTACTCGGGGGAGATACACTACCGTTCAAATGTTTGGGGTCACCCAGACAATTTCGTGTTTTACACGAAAACTGACTTATTTATCAAATGAGTTGCAAAATGAATAGAATATATAGTCAAGACATTGGCAAGGTTAGAAATAATGATTTTTATCTGAAATAATAATTTTGTCCTTCAAACTTTGCTTTCGTCAAAGAATGCTCCTTTTGCAGCAATTACAGCATTGCAGACCTTTAGCATTCTAGCTGTTAATTTGTTGAGGTAATCTGAAGAAATGTCACCCCACGCTTCCTGAAGCACCTCCCACCCCACGCTTTCTGAAGCACCTCCCACCCCACGCTTCCTGAAGCAGCTCCCACAAGTTGGATTAGCTTGATGGGCACTTCTTGCATACCATACGGTCAAGCTGCTCCCACAACAGCTCAATGGGGTTGAGATCTGGTGACTGCGCTGGCCACTCCATTACAGACAGAATACCAGCTGCTTCTTCCCTAAATAGTTATTGTATAATTTGGAGGTGTGCTTTGGGTCATTGTCCTGTTGGAGGAGGAAATTGGCTCCAGTCAAGTGCGGTCCACAGGGTATGGCATGGCGTTGCAAAATGGAGTGATAGCCTTCCTTATGCACAATCCCTTTTACCTTGTACAAATCTCCAACTTTACCAGCACCAAAGCAGCCTCAGACCATAACATTACCTCCACCATGCTTGACAGATGGCATCTTTTCACTTGTTCTGCGTCTCACAAATGTTCTTCTGTGTGATCCAAACACCTCAAACTTTAATTCGTCTGTCCATAACACTTTTTTCCAAGCTTCCTCTGTCCAATGTCTGTGTTCTTTTGCCCATATTAATCTTTTCCTTTTATTGGCCAGTCTCAGATATGGCTTTTTCTTGGCCACTCTGCCTAGAAGGCCAGCATCCTGGAGTCGCCTCTTCACTGTAGACGTTGACACTTTGCGGGTACCTTTTAATGAAGCTGCCAGTTGAGAAATTGTGAGGTGTCTATTTCTCAAACTAGAGACTCTAATGTACATGTCTTCTTGCACAGCTGTGCACCGGGGCCTCCCACTTCTCTTTCTACTCTGGTTAGAGCCTGTTTGCGCTGTCCTCTGAAGGGAGTAGTACACACCGTTGTAGGAAATGTTCAGTTTCTTGGCAATTTCTCGCATAGAATAGCCTTCAGTTCTAAGAACAAGAATAGACTGTCGAGTTTCACATGAAAGTTCTCTCTTTCTGGCCATTTCGAGAGTATAATCGAACCCACAAATGTGGTGCTCCAGATACTCAACTAGCTCAAAGGAAGGCCAGTTTTATAGCTTCTTTAATGAGCAAACCCGTTTTCAGCGGTGCCTTCATAATTGCACAAGGGTTTTCAAGGATTTTCTAATCATCCATTAGTCTCCTAACGCACTTAGGAAACACAATGTACCATTAGAACACTGGAGTGATGGTTGCTTTTCTTTCAAAAATAAGGACATTTCTAAGTGACCCCAAACCTTTGAACAGTAGTGTATCTCTATCTGCTTCACCATTGGAAAACTCATTTTCACCTAAACTCACTTATTAGTAAATTTGAGAGATAAAAACGAGAAAATCACCTGAGATTCGGCGATGCAAATGGAGATTAAAAAAAAAACAAAATTCGACCAAACTCGATTCTTAGTAAATTTACCCCTGTCATTTTTCAAACACAGACTGGAACATGACAGAGCTGATTGGTTGCTAGTTTATCACTTTCCACAGCTTAGTACATTTCCCCTTATGACATAAAAGTAATTCTCCTTTGCTTAGCTAGGCCCAGATAAAGACTACTTTATATTGGCCAACTGTTCTCAGGCCCCAGCAACGGCCCTGGGAAATGATCCTGTTTTTCAGAATGGACCATACAGTAACTCTTTATTCTGCAGAGTTTATTACTCTATGTTTATAGAAAGGTATCACGTTCACATAACAATACACTAAGGAGAAGTGATCCCAAGTTCGCGGAGGCCGGAGTACTGTGTGTAATCTGTGCAAATACACTGCCCCAGTAGCAGGGGGGCTCGGGAAAATATTTTTAAATGCTGACAACTATGTGACCTTGTTTCCTGAATAAAACTTCCATATACTCCAATAACAAAAGATAATTGGATTCCAGCAAGCACCATACCAAGGTTACAGACAGAGAGGTCTCAGTAACAGTAATAGTGTCATTATTAGGAGTGCGCTGGAAACAAACGAGAAATCATTTTCAAAATTTAATTCATGAAAAACTAATATAGTAGGCACAAAGTTTATCACATACATGAAATATAAATCTTAATAAGGCAATAGGGATAATAAACAGCAGCGCCCATCTGAATGAAGGCAACGAGGATAATAAACAGCAGCGCCCATCTGAATGAAGGCAACGAGGATAATAAACAGCAGCGGCCATCTGAATGAAGGCAACGAGGATAATAAACAGCAGCGGCCATCTGAATGAAGGCAACGAGGATAATAAACAGCAGCGGCCATCTGAATGAAGGCAACGAGGATAATAAACAGCAGCGGCCATCTGAATGAAGGCAACGAGGATAATAAACAGCAGCGGCCATCTGAATGAAGGCAACGGGGATAATAAACAGCAGCGGCCATCTGAATGAAGGCAACGGGGATAATAAACAGCAGCGGCCATCTGAATGAAGGCAACGGGGATAATAAACAGCAGCGGCCATCTGAATGAAGGCAACGGGGATAATAAACAGCAGCGGCCATCTGAATGAAGGCAACGGGGATAATAAACAGCAGCGGCCATCTGAATGAAGGCAACGGGGATAATAAACAGCAGCGGCCATCTGAATGAAGGCAACGGGGATAATAAACAGCAGCGGCCATCTGAATGAAGGCAACGAGGATAATAAACAGCAGCGGCCATCTGAATGAAGGCAACGAGGATAATAAACAGCAGCGGCCATCTGAATGAAGGCAACGGGGATAATAAACCGCAGCGCCCATCTGAATGAAGGCAACGGGGATAATAAACAGCAGCGCCCATCTGAATGAAGGCAACGGGGATAATAAACAGCAGCGCCCATCTGAATGAAGGCAACGGGGATAATAAACAGCAGCGCCCATCTGAATGAAGGCAATGGGGATAATAAACAGCAGCGCCCATCTGAATGAAGGCAATGGGGATAATAAACAGCAGCGCCCATGTGAATGAAGGCAATGGGGATAATAAACAGCAGCGCCCATGTGAATGAAGGCAATGGGGATAATAAACAGCAGCGCCCATGTGAATGAAGGCAATGGGGATAATAAACAGCAGCCCCCATGTGAATGGAGGCATCTCTTCTCTCCCCTGCTGTACAATAAGGAATGTCACATTACAGGGAAGGCAGCAGTCAGGAGCACAAGGCTGTCTGTGCATGATAAAGGCTCCGCTGTGACCCGCTAGCTGCTCAGGGTGCAGCATAATTATAGGAAATCTGCTATACTATGGGACCTATGTTAGTTTGCACTTTGCATGCCCAGAAAGAGAACGCTGAATGGAGGAGAAAAGATACGTGCGCACGCAGGCATACTGCACTATAATAAGGGTGTGTTCACGGAATGGCGGCTCAGGAAAACTGGTTAGGAGATGTATATTTATACCTGTTACAGGGCAAGTACAAATACACAATATAATTACTTATGGTAAACCAGATGAATAGGCCGTCAGCGCGGAGTCCGGCGACTCATGAGATGTACACAGCTTTGCTTTGGGAGGAAATTTCTTAATAATTTGATAATAATCCCCAATGTGACTGTAAAGCGTGCATATAGTTATAATATCCGAGTTACAGTGGTGTGGCGAAATACAGGAGTGTGGGGAAACACGGGGTGTGGGGATACATGGAGATATATATATATATATATATGTATGAAGTTTTACATAGCCGTGTAATTACACTTGCGGGAACACTGGCAGTGTAATTGCTGAATGAGGGGAGGAGAGTGGGTGGAGCTTCAGCCGGCTGCAGGCACTGATTGGACGAGAGCCATTTGTCGCTGCAGTTTTCGGCAGAAATAAAGATTTTCCATGTATGACGCAATTATCTAATGTCGTTACTGTATAAAGTGAGCCTTTAAGGATTTTTTTAACTAAGGATCACATAGGGTTGAGGTTACCAAAAGGTGAAAAGGGGCAGTCTAGATGGGCCAAGTGCTTCTCATCTGCTGTCACATTCTAGGTTTCTATGTGACATGTTTCCTCCTACCTGAATAGGAAAATCTGTAAAGCACTGAACTGAACACAATGGCTGATCTCTACTGTGCGATGTTATCCGATTTGGCCTTTGACAGAGAAGAAAATTTCATTACTGTATCTTCTCCGTTAACCTTTTCCTACATAGCTGGGAAACATTGCTTTACACATGATATAAGTGACAATTAGCTATAAGTACCTAGAACGTTATGTAGCTATAATACAGACAGTCGGGAGGCCAGCGACAGAATCCCAACACATGTCAGAATGGTAAGTAGTAAGGTTAGGGAGAGGGTTAGAGTTAGGCACTAGGAGGGTGGGTTAGGTTTAGGGTGCGGGGGGAGGGTAGGTTTAAGCACTAGAGGAGGGAGGTTAGGTTTAGGCACCGGGGAGGGACGGTTAGGGAGAGGGTTAGAGTTAGGCACTAGGAGGGTGGGTTAGGTTTAGGGTGCGGGGGAAGGGTAGGTTTAGGCACCGGGGAGGGAGGGTTAGGGAGAGGGGGAGGATTGGGCAACCAGCATCCCATACCCATCCCCCTAAACATCTACCTAGATGTATTATAGTAACTATCAGATGGATCTATGCTCCCCTATAACAAGGACATGCTGGCGGCACCTCTGCTGCTGTGTGTAATGGAGGAATACAGCGGTACCAGGCAGGGGCAGCTATCATGGTGACGGCGTCTGCCACGATGCTACGTGTCTTATCTATGAAGCGGCAAAATGCTGAAGTGCACTGTACAATATTCTCTAGCTGTGCTGCCAATATTATCAGGTGGTGACAGGACAAGGACGTTGCTCCATCCATTTATTAGTGACATAAGATGCCAACAAGGGAGAGGGTATCTAGATAAGGAACTGGCACAGGAAAAGCTGGCATTGTATCTGCATTGATGGAGGCAATGAGCGTCCCTATACTGGGTGTGGTAGAGAATAGGTTTGTGCAGCAAGGCGGCAGATATTGCGGAGGACACACAACTGCACGAGTGACCGGAGATGGGGAATTTCTGGCATGACCTACGTGCACTGGTGTACCTAGCAAGGATTCACTGACATGAGATAAAAGGGGTAAAGGGTGACTTTTTAGGGAAGCCCCCTGCCATTACATCTGTAAGAGGCCCTGGAGGTCAGGTCTTGTAAGGAAAAGCATTTCACACCTTCAAGGCAGAGAATGTAGAACAAAGCCTAAAGCACACACAGGTGCCGCATGTCCTGATGTCCTCTATGATACACCCGCAGTCACACACACAGAATATAGGCATGCAGATACACCCGCAGTCACACACACAGAATATAGGCATGCAGATACACCCGCAGTCACACACAGAATATAGGCATGCAGATACACCCGCAGTCACACACAGAATATAGGCATGCAGATACACCCGCAGTCACACACAGAGAATATAGGCATGCAGATACACCAGCAGTCACACACACAGAATATAGGCATGCAGATATACCCGCAGTCACACACACAGAATATAGGCAAGCAGATACACCCGCAGTCACACACTCAGAATATAGGCATGCAGATACACCCACAGTCACACACACAGAATATAGGCATGAAGATACACCCGCAGTCACACACTCAGAATATAGGCATGCAGATACACCCGCAGTCACACACACAGAATATAGGCATGCAGATACACCCGCAGTCACACACACAGAATATAGGCATGCAGATACAGCGGCAGTCACACACAGAATATAGGCATGCAGATACACCCGCAGTCACACACAGAGAATATAGGCATGCCGCATATCATTTTAATCAGCAGAAGCTGCTTGTGTGTCCTGTTCGCATAGCTGTCCGAATAATACACATTTGGAGGGAAATATTTGCACAAAAAGATGCTCGGCGCTACAAAGTCACTCTGCACTCACACAGATAAGATAGTGACCTGTATGGTGCAATTAGTATGAGGGGTGCCGGGACTGCTGCATGAGTCTGAGGCTAGGACTGCCGCCAGGGAGGACTGCGATGGGGACGTGTCATACTGACATAAGAAGCGGCTGAGGAGCAGCGACACCAATGAGCAGGTACAGGCTATAGATATGGAGATGGCAGCTGATGGTATGACATGGAGCTCTCCACTAGTGTATGGTGGCTTCTCAGGTGCCATGTATTGGGCGGCCGTGACGGTACACTCCGGGTACATAGTTACAGCCCTAAGTAGGGTGAATATGTTGTGGACAATGGAGGAGGTGAGTGCTGGAGCCCGGCGGCAGGCGCCTCCATTGTCTCCCATAGTTCTGCCCCTGCTAGAGATACACAGACACATGCAGGGTAAGGACATTAGGTTCACATGGGGTCATATTGCAGGAATGATTGCGCTTATACTTAATATATATCATTTTTAACTATACAGAGAGAACCTTTTATCATACACTCAAATCTATTGTTCCAGTCTTATACAATTAGAACGGAGGTAACAAAACAGTCCACCCACACAGTGCATGAGTAAAACCAATAGTATTATGCTCTGGCTGATTGACAGCTACAACAGCCAACCACATGCTGGAGAAACCGCTTTGCATTGGCGCGTCAGAGAAAACCCGTACTGCAGAAGTGTCATCAGGCAGCTCTAACCTTGGGTCATCTTCCATGGACAACAAGGCTTCTTGTGGGAAGCGCTCCCTGTCCACACACACTGTCCACGCTTCCTGTCCCACGCATGCCGTCGTCCCTTAGCACGGGGGTTGCTGCATTCAGGGATGTGATATTCAATCCTATTTGAAATGCAAAAGCTTTTCCTTTACTGCTAAACACTGATCACTATCCAGAACTATACTAGCAGAACAAATATAAATATATTGTATTTGCTATTGTGGAAATGTGCCTGTTGCCTACACACAGAGGAGACAGACATTGATGGCAGCATTATTATTCAGGAGGATAAAGCATTTGAATTAACTAGAACCTGGCGACCGTGATAATGACCTGCTCATGGACACTGCTTCAGCCATAAATGTGTGTCGGCCATACTGTACGTGCCAGGAGACTCACTCTGGGGGAGATGTACTAAGCCTTGGAGAGAGATTAAGTGGTTAGACATAAAGTACCAGCCAATCAGCTCCTAATTGCCATGTTACAGGCTGTTTGAACAATGACAGTCAGGAGCTGATCGGTTGGTACTTTATCTCTCTCCGCTAAGGTTTGGTATATCTGCCCCTATATAAAGTTGATGAAATGCACTTTCCTGTTGGATGATCTGGAATAGACCGATACTGATACTTAGCGATGTCGCTCACCTCTCCTTCCTCTTCCCGAGTGCCTTCCGGAGATAGTGGCTCATTCAGGATACAGTGAGGCACACCTTTCCATTACCTACTGTATACAATGCTTATCACATACGCTGTGACTACTGCCATTTCCTAACAGCCCTTTGTAGGCTTGCCAGGAATGAAGGGGTTAATGACTGGGGTCAGATGGACATTACGTCATGGAACACAGTCTGTAGAAAAGGGGGCGAATTCCCCCTGTTGGTACATGACACATATGTAGGGACTTTGGGAATGTTTCCTTTTTTGTTTTTTTAGACAACGTTACAAAATTATGTATGAAAGGGGGGAGGGTTGGGCTGCATATCCTAATTTAAACACAATAAGAGACCTCTTATTGTGTTTAAATTAGGATATGCAGCCCAACCCTCCCCCCTTTTTTTGTTCCTGTGTATGCGAGCATATGCCCATCGGCTTAGTTGTGGGAGCCTAGGGGGAAAGGATGACAGTAAAGGAGGGGGGCTTACACTTAAGAGAGGGGAATTGGCGGGGGGAAGGGAAAGAAGATACGAGGTGGAAGAGACGGAAGGGATCAGTCAGAGGTTTTATGTAGTGTGGGGTTTGTATGTTCTTTCCATATTTACTTTGGTGTCCTCTGAGTGCTCTGGTCTCTTCCCACACTCCAAACACATACTGGTAGGATATTTGGATTCTGACTGATGTAACCCTGGCGTGTGTGTACTTTTATTACAGGGAATTTAGACAATTTGGAGAGAAAAAAATGTGAGAAGAAATGCAGAATTCTCAGAACAAATTAGGTTCCAATGGAAAGTAAGCTGCAAAATGCCATCCCAACAAGCCTATTATACTCTACTGGTCTAGTTGGTTCGAGAAAATCAGGGCATACCCAGGAGAAATGTCACAAGATACTGTTTCCTCCTTTCCTCATCCTCTAACTCTGCCCATATGAAAATGTAGGGGTGGGTACAGCCTAAACCTAACCCTCCCTCCCCTAGTACCTTGCATAATGGTGGTCCCTCCCCAGCAGCCTAAATCTAACCCTCCACCCCTAGTACCTAAACCTAACCCTCCAACCCCAGCAGCCTAAACCTAACTCTCCCCAGCAGCCTAAACCTAACCCTCCTCCCCTAGTACCTAAACCTAACCCTCCCTCCCCTAGTACCTAAACCTAACCCTCCCTCCCCTAGTACCTAAACCTAACCCTCCCTCCCCTAGTACCTAAACCTAACCCTCCTCCCCTAGTACCTAAACCTAACCCTCCAACCCCAGCAGCCTAAACCTAACCTCCCTCCCCTAGTACCTAAACCTAACACTCCTCCCCTAGCAGTGGCGGGCTGGGCCGTGGGGCAGGGTGCCATGTGCCCCCCGGGCCGCAGCGTCATACGGGCTGCGGGCCACCTGTGTCACTGTGACACGGAGCCGGCAGCTGTGTGTTTGCTGTAATCAGCATCCGCTGAGAGTCTGTCAGTACACAAACTTAACGCATCTGTAGGCAGTGCTGCGCTGGTTTTACAGATGTAACAGCGCATGCGCAGCACTGTTTCCAGATGCGATAAGGTAGTGTAGGCAGGGAAAAGTATCTATTTCCCGAAAAGCTGTCATCGCAAAAATGACAGCTTTTCGGAATAGATACTTATGGAGAGGAGGAATGATGAATTCCACCTATAATTAGCTAGAACTCCATGCGAGTTCTAAACCTAATTATCTCTAGAGAATTTTTAGGTTTAATGAATAGGCCCCCTAGTACCTAAACCTGACCCTCCCTCCCCCAGTGCTTAAACCTAACCCTCCCTTCCCTAGTGCTTAAACCTAACCCTCCCTCTCCTAGGGCTCTATTTATTAACATTATTTTTACTAAAATAAAGTGAAAAAGGGTGTTTTCACACCCTTTTCACATTATTTTAGTTTCACCTGTAGTTACTATAGGGCAATTGGAGTAGAATTAGTAAAATTCTACTCCAACCCCTAATTATTACTTATTTTTAGTAAAGCAGATCGCATTTCCCATAATTGTAATGGGAAATGTGAACCGACCATAGTTACTAAAAATAAATTGTAAAAAAATACCGGGGAAAGCCCTGTGATAATAACGCCACCTGGAGGTGGCGTTATCCAGGGTCTCCCCCGATTACCGGGCTCCCACTCTGCTCTAACGGGGAGAGCAGAGCCGGGAGCCGGTACCAGTAATCAGCTATGTGGTCTAAATAGACCGCAAGCTGATTGCTGTAAAAAAAAGAAAACAAAATTGAAATATTTTTTTTTTCCTTACCTGAATCCAGGGACCGGTGATCGGGCCTCCGGTGATGGCTCCGCTCCAGTCAGCTGGTCTCCCACAGTGCACTGCTGCCCGGTCATCAGGTGATCAGGTCCCAGTGCAGTATGGGAGATCACCTGATCGGGAAGCCCGGAGAAGATCACCGGAGGCCAGGAGGATGCAGGTAAGTGTAATGAAGGGAGGGGGAGTTGCGGGGTGGGGAAGGGGGGGTCGCGGGGGTCCGCGGGGGCAGGGCTTAATGCTGGGGGCGGGGCTTAGCGTCGGTGGGGGGGTAGCAGCGACGGTGGGTCGGCGCATGCGCGGGCTCTTAGTCGCGGTATTTTTTCTGAAAATACCGCGACTAGAGTGCGGATGGGATCCGCAGGGACAGAGCTTTATCGCAAGCTCTGTCCCTGCAAGGAATTTATAGTAAATCCCTGTGATATTGCCTGAAGTCGCAATGCGAATTCACTCAGTAATATCACACTACAATCCGCATTCAATATGCGGATTGTAGTAAATAGAGCCCCTAGTGCTTAAACCTAACCCTCCCTCCCCTAGTACCTAAACCTATCTTCCCTCTCCAGCAGCCTAAACCTAACCCTCCCTCCCCTAGTACCTAAACCTAACCCTCCATCCCCTAGTACCTAAACCTGACCCTCCCTCCCCTAGTGCCTAAACCTAACCCTCCCTCCCCTAGTACCTAAACCTAACCCTCCCTCCGCTAGTACCTAAACCTAACCCTCCCTCCCCTAGTACCTAAACCTATCCTCCCTCTCCAGCAGCCTAAACCTAACCCTCCATCCCCTAGTACCTAAACCTAACCCTCCCTCCCCTAGTGCCTAAACCTAACCCTCCCTACCCTAGTACTTTGCATAACGGTGGTCCCTCCCCAGCAGCCTAAACCTAACCTTCCTTCCCTAGTGCCTAAACCTAACCCTCCCTCCCCTAGTACCTAAACCTAACCCTCCCTCCCCAGCAGCCTAAACCTAACTCTCCCTCCCCTAGTGCCTAAACCTAACCCTCTTCCCCTAGTGCCTAAACCTAACCCTCCCTCCCCTAGTACCTAAACCTAACCCTCCCTCCCCAGCAGCCTAAACCTAACTCTCCCTCCCCTAGTGCCTAAACCTAACCCTCTTCCCCTAGTACCTAAACCTAACCCTCCCTCCCCTAGTGCCTAAACCTAACCCTCCCTCCTCTAGTACCTAAACCTAACCTCCCTCCCCAGCAGTCTAAACCTAACCCTCCCTCCCCTAGTACCTAAACCTAACCTCCCTCCCCAGCAGTCTAAACCTAACCCTCCCTCCCCTAGTACCTAAACCTAACCTCCCTCCCCAGCAGTCTAAACCTAACCCTCCCTCCCCAGCAGCCTAAACCTAACCCTCCTCCCCTAGTGCCTAAACCTAACCCTCCCTCCCCTAGTACCTAAACCTATCCTCCCTCTCCAGCAGCCTAAACCTAACCCTCCATCCCCTAGTACCTAAACCTAACCCTCCCTCCCCTAGTGCCTAAACCTAACCCTCCCTACCCTAGTACTTTGCATAACGGTGGTCCCTCCCCAGCAGCCTAAACCTAACCTTCCTTCCCTAGTGCCTAAACCTAACTCTCCCTCCCCTAGTACCTAAACCTAACCCTCCCTCCCCAGCAGCCTAAACCTAACTCTCCCTCCCCTAGTGCCTAAACCTAACCCTCTTCCCCTAGTGCCTAAACCTAACCCTCCCTCCCCTAGTACCTAAACCTAACCCTCCCTCCCCAGCAGCCTAAACCTAACTCTCCCTCCCCTAGTGCCTAAACCTAACCCTCTTCCCCTAGTACCTAAACCTAACCCTCCCTCCCCTAGTGCCTAAACCTAACCCTCCCTCCTCTAGTACCTAAACCTAACCTCCCTCCCCAGCAGTCTAAACCTAACCCTCCCTCCCCTAGTACCTAAACCTAACCTCCCTCCCCAGCAGTCTAAACCTAACCCTCCCTCCCCTAGTACCTAAACCTAACCTCCCTCCCCAGCAGTCTAAACCTAACCCTCCCTCCCCAGCAGCCTAAACCTAACCCTCCTCCCCTAGTGCCTAAACCTAACCCTCCCTCCCCTAGTACCTAAACCTATCCTCCCTCTCCAGCAGCCTAAACCTAACCCTCCATCCCCTAGTACCTAAACCTAACCCTCCCTCCCCTAGTGCCTAAACCTAACCCTCCCTACCCTAGTACTTTGCATAACGGTGGTCCCTCCCCAGCAGCCTAAACCTAACCTTCCTTCCCTAGTGCCTAAACCTAACCCTCCCTCCCCTAGTACCTAAACCTAACCCTCCCTCCCCAGCAGCCTAAACCTAACTCTCCCTCCCCTAGTGCCTAAACCTAACCCTCTTCCCCTAGTGCCTAAACCAAACCCTCCCTCCTTTAGTACCTAAACCTAACCCTCCCTCCCCAGCAGCCTAAACCTAACTCTCCCTCCCCTAGTGCCTAAACCTAACCCTCTTCCCCTAGTACCTAAACCTAACCCTCCCTCCCCTAGTGCCTAAACCTAACCCTCCCTCCTCTAGTACCTAAACCTAACCTTCCTCCCCAGCAGTCTAAACCTAACCCTCCCTCCCCTAGTACCTAAACCTAACCTCCCTCCCCAGCAGTCTAAACCTAACCCTCCCTCCCCTAGTACCTAAACCTAACCTCCCTCCCCAGCAGTCTAAACCTAACCCTCCCTCCCCTAGTACCTAAACCTAACCTCCCTCCCCAGCAGTCTAAACCTAACCCTCCCTCCCCAGCAGCCTTAACCAAAGCCTCCTCCCCTAGTGCCTAAACCTAACCCTCCCTCCCCTAGTACCTAAACCTAACCTCCCTCCCCAGCAGTCTAAACCTAACCCTCCCTCCCCAGCAGCCTAAACCTAACCTTCCTCCAGTAGTGCCTAAACTTAACCCTCCCTCCCCTAGTACCTAAACCTAACCTCCCTTCCCAGCAGTCTAAACCTAACCCTCCCTCCCCTAGTACCTAAACGTAACCCTCCCTCCCCTAGTACCTAAACCTAACCCTCCCTCCCCAGCAGCCTAAACCTAACCCTCCCTCCCCTAGTACCTAAACTTAACCCTCCCTCCCCTAGTACCTAAACCTAACCTCCCTTCCCAGCAGTCTAAACCTAACCCTCCTTCCCTAGTACCTAAACCTAACCTCCCTTCCCAGCAGTCTAAACCTAACCCTCCTCCCCTAGTGCCTAAACTTAACCCTCCCTCCCCTAGTACCTAAACCTAACCTCCCTCCCCAGCAGCCTAAACCTAAGCCTCCTCCTAACCCCAATACTTACTGTCGGGATGTCAGCGCCCCGGGATTCTGATTGGTGTCGGGATTCCGGCGCCGGCATTCTAAGCGCCGACATCCTGACAGCCAGGATAATAACAACATCCCAAATGTAGAGACAGAGACAAGCCAATTACAATTAAGTGCCCACAGGACAGCCGGGAAATAATCGGTAACATCGAGTAACATCGGACCCATACGCACAGTTAAAGCAGGTCAGACCTCACTCAGGAATTGCTAACTTCAGCGCACACTATGAGTCCTCAGGCTGCGTATTGAATTGCAATGGATAATTTATGCTCGCCCCTGCAACGCTGTCCCAACACACTGGCACGCCTGCGTTTACCCAACCACCGCCCATGTTACTCCTTGCTTTCCTTTAAAGTGCATCTCGGAGAGTGCTGGGCACGCCCCCAAAGTGACGAAAACAGGGAAAGTCGAGAGGCTAAGCCCCATTTTCAATAGGCGCCACCCCTTTTTACTTAGGCCACTCCCCTTTTCAGTCGCGCACGCGACCTGTTCCTCCTTCTAATATTGAAATGTTGGGAGGTATGCAAATCTCCGGGAAAATGGCCGCCCCCACATTTTCCCGGTGATTTCAGTGCCTTACAAAGTACATAAACAAATGAGCACACAAAAAATAGTTAACAGTACAAACAATGCAGGACAAGTACATGATTTATAAACATTGCTGCATAACACTTAGATAAGCAGCATGGTGTAAGCAACCAAGTGTTAGGTGCTGTTGTAAATTAAAGTATAAGTAAGGGAAGGAGAAGCACATTAGGTAAGAGGGCTCTGCTCGTGAGAGCTTACATTCTAAAGGGGAGGGGGCAGACAACCACGGTGACACAGATGGGCTGGTTTTAGGGAAGGAACATGGAGTAGTGGTTTAGGATGAGAGCTGGAAAGCTTTGAGGAAGAAAGGGGTCTTGAGAGTCCATTCGAAGATTATGAGCCAAGAAGCAAAGTTATCAGGGAATTTTGACCCAAGTCCAGCGGGACAAAAAAAGGCAGCTACTCGAAGTTGGAAGAGGCGACTGATATGAGCATTAAATGGAAATAATGAAATGGAGAGTTTAGAAGGTAAGAGTAGGTGGGAGTGACCAAACGATAGAAGCACCCCAACACTGTGGCAACCTCCAGTCCAGGGAGCATGTGAGAATGCAAGGCCCCCAAAGGAGATAGCTGCAGGAGAGGTGTTTAAATCCAATGGTGCATATCAGATAATGTAACAGTACAACGGACTCCTTGACAAAGGCGGAAGCCGAAACGCGTTGGAGGACATCACATACGCCGTAGTCAGGCACGTGTCTCCAGCTGTTTGCTTACACCAGTGAGACCTGCTTTTCCATCATATGACGAGGCAGTCACAAGGTTCTACCCGGACCGCGTACATCCTAGACGATACCCGAAGGAAGGAAAGAGCCGTCAAGGAGGAGGAGCGGCCGCCTGCCAGCTACTGAGTGAGGTAAGTGTCCTGTCCATTGGAGGGGCGCAGCAGTGACTGCTTAGGCTCACTGGAGCTCTTGCTGCTGTGTCCCCTCCAGTCAGAGGTGCAGGCTTCCTCCGTGTCCCGTGACGCGGGTGGGTCGGCTGGATCACCCGGCATGCACGCCCGCGCCCACATACACGGCTAGCCGACGGTCACGTCCAGGACCTGGCCCCCAGGCACCACAGTGCGTAGCCGTACTCCCTCTCCGGGAAGACACCCCCGGGGCACCTACCTGTAAATCATTAACCAGCGGGACGCCGCTGCTACATTTTTGAGACTTTGGAACTAACATTCAACTATTAATGCTTGGTTCTCAATTTGCCCCATCCCCAATCCCTTTACACCTGTGACCCACCGTGGTCACTATCCATATACCTGATCAACATCAGTACATCTGACCTGTGTTGTGGTATTCATGATTTGTGATTTAGTTTCATTTTTAATTTTGTTTGTGCTATAATCCCACATACTCACTATCGTCACCACATCAGTGAGGTAATTTTGTGGTTTCATGACACTAGTGCTGGAATAGTTTTTCAAGTCTTTGACATAGTAAACATTGATAAGTTTATATTATTACTCCGTTGTACTGTTACATTATTTGATATGCACCATTGGATTTAACCTATTAGAGCAATATTCTGTTTCAAGTACACACTGACTGCACATGTTGTAGCGCTCCGAATTTTCCTTAGACATTTACCTTTTGGGAGATAGGACATCCCCATTTTTTCGAAGCAGCTCCCCTGTGTATTACACGCTTATCTTGAAGCGCAAGGTCCTCTCTTTCTTTTAATTGCAGGAGAGGTGGTGTCAGATGGGTAAGTCCAGGATTTGGTGATGTTTAGGAGATTGAAGGAGTTGAATATGAAGCCGTAATGGAGAGGGACCAGTAGATTATAGACAGAACTGGCTTTCCAGAGGAGACAGGAGAGAGGGACTGGGTTGGGAGGAGAGAGAAGGAGATGGTTAGGGTTGCTGTAGTGTGGGGTTGAGATTGATTTAGTTCAGGGGGATAAGGAGAGTGTGGGTATGTGTTGGGCTTCTGAATGAGGAAGGGTGACAGCAGGTGGTGGGCAAGGTGGAGGTTTAGTGTGGTGTGGGTTAAGAAGAGGTTTAACTTGAAGAAAAGGGAGGGTGCAGGGCTTAGGAGTTATGGGAGACGCGGTGGAGAGTACTAGATGGGATGAAGGGAGACAGAGGAGAGGAAGGAGGGAGAGGAGAAGGTGGATGAGACTATATGGAGGGAGGAAAGAGATGGGCAGAAGAAAAGAAAGACGTAGTGTAGATGAGGGTATTGGGAGAGGAACAGCAGTAGTAGTAATGAGAGTGAGGAACAGTACAGTTAAGATGTTAAAAAATCAGATAAATTCTGATGAGGACTGGGATAATCCTTTAGATGAGTTTTTGGCATGTCCCACTCCTAGTAGCAGAGCTATCTCTCTCCACTATACTTTTTTACGTGATAATATAGAATATACCAAATCTCAATCTGGCCTACCTCGGTGGTTACAACAATTCCCAAATATAAAAATTGATCATTTGCTCAAGGCCCTCGATGATTCCTGTCGTCTCCTTCCAATGAGTTCTTATAGAGGATTATTTCTATATGTTTTTCATATACCATATATTAGTCCAAAAAGGGGCTTCCTGATGGGTTCTTCTAACTCAGTGGTTCTCAAACTCGGTCCTCAGGACCCCACACAGTTCACTTTTTCCAGGTCACCCAGCAGGTGCACAGGTGTATTCATTACTCACTGACATGTTTTAAAAGATCCACAGGTGGAGATACTTATTTCACTAGTAATTATATGAGGAGACCTGCAAAACATGCACTGTTTGGGGTCCTGAGGACCGAGTTTGAGAACCTGTGTTCTAACTCAACCAATTGCCCTCGTTGCGGGGACGACAATGCAGATATGTACCATTGCCTATGGTCTCGCACTTTGGTTAGAGCCTTTTGGCTACAAATTCATCAATTTGCTCTGGGGCATTTGGTAAATTTTGTTCCCTTTAACCCTGAATGGGCCATATTAGTGATCCTCCCTCTAGGCCACAGAGTGTCACCTGGGACCTGTAAACTCTTATTTGCTTTGAGTGTGGCAGCTACAAAGAACTATATTACAGGTATAAATTCCACCAGGGATACCTTCCTTTTCTTTATTTAATTTATTTTACATACTGCAGATTACTATTGTCTGGGGATCATATAATATGAAAAGAGGGGGCAACCCGTTTTTAAATTTGGGTGACCACACAATTGCAGGTATCATCATGGCAGTGATAGGGCACCGTATAAATTAGGGATGTGCAGGCTCGGATAGGTTCGAGTTTGCACGTGGAGTTCGGATTTTTCCCTCCAAAAAAACGGAACTCAGAACGAGGCAAAACGTCATCTTACATGGACGAACATCATCATTCCTGGACAAAAGACCAGGAATGATGATGTTCGTCCATGTAAGATGACGTTTTGCCTCGTTGTGAGTTCCGTTTTTTTGGAGGGAAAAATCCGAACTCCACGTGCAAACTCGAACCTATCCGAGCCTGCACATCCCTAGTATAAATTATTATTTTCTTATTATCACTGGGTCCTCACCAGTCCGTTCGTCTGGACTGGTGAGGGCCCAGTGATAATGCTACATCACCCAGTACAAGTGGAGCTTGTCCTCCACACTGTAGGCGCATTAGGGGATGAGCCCCATTGTCCTCCGCGGCAGAGGGGTTAGAACAGATTTTATGCAATCATGTAAAAGACAACGTTAAAGTTCCCGGTATCATGTGCATCCAAAAAGCAGCAGTGTATCTATATACTCATCAAAGTGACGGTCTTATAAAGGTATTTTGTAAACACAGATGATTCTGGAAATGGTTTCTTCTGATCTGAGCATTCTCTATAAGGCAACTAAATAATTTCTTCTGTAATAACCAAATACAAACAGCCAATAACTGTGTGTAACAGACAAAATTGTTGGTGCTCCACTGCATCGAGAGGCTTATGTTACCCGCAGTGTCCAGACGGAGCCCCTGGCGACTCAGTACTTATATATTGTCTGAGTTAAGTGACGGAACCAATTTACAAATAATAAAACTGAACATTTTGCTGCATCTGTTCTGCGACTGGTTTGTAGAGAGATTAGAAGCAGATTTTTGGGCGTTCTGGGCCATAAAAGAAAGACGACAGGATTTACTGCGGATCAGTGGCAGCTCGTGTGCTCCAGGACCCCAGGGCGAGCTTTACCCACCGTAAGATCAACAAAAGAACTAGGAATATAAAAGCCATACACAAATCACATTCACGTTAGGATGAAGAGGATGAAAGGCGTGATTCACGATCATATTGACGCCTGCTTCAAGTTACAATTGGATGAAAGGTGCAGTCAGCTAGGATCAGACAATCCGACATGACAAACCGATAATATGGCATTTTCCACAAGCACAGATGTCACAAAACCGTTACTTTGCATTTAAACATATGGAGGTAAGAAGAACGTGGGAATGTGGAAGGCGAAGCCATACACAGACTATGGTAGAATCACAGCATCAGATGCTACAGTCCTAGCGCAGTATTACTCTCTTATTATAACATTACAGCATGTATTGTTGTATACAATCACTTTGCAGACCCCCAACACATCCCACCCAACTTTACAGAAAGCACTATTGCCGGAGCATTGTGCTCTGATCCATATAGCTGACCAGACAAAGGTGGGCTTTCTGTCAGGACTTCTATAACACGCGGCACAGTGGCAGGAGCTATAACAGGCGAATATTACGTCACAGGACAATTGCCAAACGTCTCTTTCATTGGAAATCAGTGCTGTCTTTTTTCATCTCCCCCCATCTGGAGAGCCATACTCTATGAGGTATAGAAAGTAGATTTTCCCCACTCTGTTGATCTCTCCCTCGCACAAGACTTTCTTCTAGTCTCCAAACCTTCCGCCCTTCCCTGAAAACTCACCACTTCTGTTTCTGATCATTTTAAACCATATTTTTTTTCTTTCAGAAATCTGTCTTTAAATATTTGTCTGTGACCATGAAATGTTGACTTCCTTAAACCTAATCATATGGACTATAAAATGAAAGCCTGTAATGTTCTGAACATAATGTTTATTTTTATTTTTTTAAAGTATCTTTATCCTGGCCTGAGAAAATTATGTTTTTGTATTGTATTGCGCAGAGGATAAGAGTACGTGGTACAGTAATTTGCATTGGATGACGACATGGAAATACCCTAATTAATGACATTTTATATTATTATTATATGTACACGAATATACTGGGCTGGGCCTCGTATCTCATACCTATAGTTGTAATATGGCTGTCACTCTATAGGGCCTAATTCGGAGTCCGCAGCGGCAATGTCAGACGCAGCGATGTTTCTGGCACCGCGCATGCTCCCTGATTCTGTGTGTAGAGTCACAGTACAGATTTGGACACGTGGTAGCAGAAGTGTAGTGGAAATGTAAGGGGCGTTCCTGGGCGAGAACATGGGGGTGGCTAATCAGGCGCACAGAGATGGCGTGCCTTATGGGCGTGTCACTGACAGTGGTCGCAGAATCATTCACATAGGGCTGGTGCCTGCGGTACTGGACTGTGGGCGCCTCATCCCTTGTACACCAGGAAATGGGTTTGTAGAGATGTTACCATAGTGTCAGAATCAGGCCCTATGAGAAACCGAAAGATTGCATAAGAAAAGAGGTGTTTTAAACCTCTAGGATGGGGGCAGGCATGTATGCAAATTACTTGTGGGAGTTAGCCTATGGCAAGCAGGGGCGGGTTTGTAACAGGAACATTATATAGTGGGATAAAAGTGTGGGCCAAAGCCTCTTTGTTCCAGATTCCTCCAGGACAGGGAAGTGCATTTTGTCAGTTGTCATTTTCCTTAATAAAACTCTCTTAGTGCTTCTCCTTCTTCTCTTCTTCTCTCCTCCTTTTCCTTATTGTATTTAGTCTCTTTTCATTTACTTCATATCATTGCTTTTACTTTTCCTTTCTGTCCTCAATCACTGTCTTTTCTGATTTCTTGTTCTGCTGGGGGTGGGTGTAGCTATGTCCTGCCTAGTAATGAGCCTCCCCAGACCCTGGTCCCTGGCTCCACAGTGTCCCCATGTTATTAGGGGCTGCAGGTGTGGTTCCCTTATTGATAGTTCTATCCCCCCTCAGGCTGCTGCAGCTTTGTGGAAGGTGTGCCAGTGCGGGGGAGGGGTGCTTCCCTTCAGTCCTTAATGCCCCTGGTCAATATTATCTTTGTGGCTGCAATGGCCAGCACCATAGGCAAATGCAGGAGGGGTTTATGAGTGCCTTGCCTGAACCCCCCCTCAGCCCACACCATGAGGACTACAATAGAAATAGCATATAATACTAAAGTTGCATGTTTTTTAGGATCCCCTCAGTGTCACAAATGAAATAACTAGCACTACAGTCCCTGTTGATCTTTTAAATGTGTCAGCCAGTAGAAAAAGTTAAAAAGCCAGTAATGAATATTGTTGTGCACCAACTAGATCTGGAAAACATGCACTGTACGAGGTGCACTGATATGGATCACCTATTGGATCAATTATTAATACTGGATAATACACCATCCAGTACATAAGGGGACCAATCTGTGCATCTATGTCCAGGACAGCGCATGGTTTCTTTTTCTGCCCTCTCCCAGATTCCCCAACTTGCTCATATGATCTGTAAAGGAGCCGGCACATGGAATAAAAAGATTCAGCTCAGACAGGATGGCTCTACTTCTACATATAATTACTTACTGTGTTTGCTGGTCCTGTATATGCCAGAATTATATCATTCAGTACATTCGTATGATGTATTTTATAGATGGTCTGTGCTGATTATGGCTCTTAATGGTAGAAAACAGTTGCAGCAAAGGGTCAGTATTATGCTGGGCATTGAGGTATCATTGGGGGAATAGAATGCTTTAGTGATGCGTTATCTGACAGTAAGGGGTAATGGCTTTGACACTGCTTTATTTATGTATGGCACCTTAGATCTAGCTTTTATCTCCTTTGAATCATTATTATCAGTCAATAGAGGAGATTGTATTATATACTGTATTCTGAGCATTTAACTTACAAAATAGACAGAATACATGTGCTACAGTAAATTTCTACAGGGTGCACAGCTTATTATTGCAATCACTGCCCCAAGCAGCTATCACCGGGAAGCTCCATTCTCAGCTATGCTCCTACTTCGACAAATATACATTGCTGGAGGTCACGCAGCCTTCGCGTCCTGCCTATGAGGGGTACAACGCGAGCAAAGCAGCTAGTTCAGTTCGTCAGGGCTAACAGCAGGCGTCTGGGGAAAATGCTTCGCCTTTAATAATTCCACCTGTACGCAGGCACGAAAATGTCATTTTCGTCACCTCTGCTTGCGATGTGGTGGCAATCACCCAGTTGCCAAGTGTTTCAAGGGGGGTGCCCAGCAGCAGCCTGCACAGCCAGCAAAAGGCACAAGTGCTAAGTAAAGTTCCATCCCCTGTCCGTGTCACAGCGATAGCAAAATGGTTGAGTTGGTACCCGGTTCTGCAGGACGCAGAATTTTCGTTAAAAGGCTTCAGTTTTGGTTTTCGTTTACCTATTTGCAGGGATGTCGACACATATTCGCCTAGAAATTTGAAGTCTGCCTTTGAATTGCCTCACATTCTTAGGGAAAAAGTGGCTGGCGAGGTTAGCGTCAGGCGCATTGCAGGGCCTTTTGCAGAACCCCCATTAGGGATCTTGTGAATTTCCCGGTGGGAGTGGTTCCCAAGAAAATTCCAGGAAAATACAGGCTCATGCAACATCTGTCTTATCCGCCAGGCTCGTCAGTAAATTATGCCATACCAGTTGAGGTTTCCTCGGTGGTGTACCAGTCTTTTGACGATGCTTTGGACGTCATTAGGTGTTATGGTCCGGGCGCACTGATGGCTAAGATAGATGTTGAGTCAGCTTTTCGTCTACTTCCTTTGCACCCAGAGTCATTCCAGTTTATGGGTTTTTAGCTTGGACAACGGATATTGCATAGACAAATGCTTGCCTATGGGGTGTTCTGTGTCCTGTGCGTTTTTCGAGCATTTTAGCACCTTCCTACACTGGTGCGCGGAATTTATTTATTTCATTTTTGCGGTAGTCATGGAATAGCCCACTATCTCGATGACTTTCTGTGTGTCGGCCCTTCCGGTTCAGGCAGATGCAGTTATCTTTTGTTTTCTTTACGAGCGCTGTTTTTTCATTTGGAGTTCCCGTTGCTGCGGACAAAACGGAGGGCCCTTCCCCTTGTCATTCCTGGGTATCGAGATCTGTACCTCGGCGGGTTCTTGTTGCATGCCTCTCGATAAGCCTGTCAAGTTGCGTAATGCCATAGCGGAATTCCAGTAGAATTACCCTGCGGCAGGCGCAATCCCTCCTGGGCCTGTAAAGTAATTCCAATGGGCAGAGCTTTTTCACGTAAATTGGAAAGGGCCACGGCTGGTGTCACTAACCGAGACATTTGCTACGTTTATCCTCAGAGATTAAGCAGGACCTCTCTGTCTGGGTCTCGTTTCTTCGGGATTTTAATGGCGTTCGGTTGTGGATGTCTCCAGCCGCTGACAATTTGCAGCTGCAGCTGTTCACCGACGCAGCAGGCACCACAGGGTTCGGATGTTACCTTGATGGCTCCTGGTGCGTTGGCCGTTGGCTGGAAGAATGGGTGGGAAAGGGTTTGACTAAGGACTTACTCCTTCTCAAACTCTTTCCCATAATGGTTTCCTTGGAAATCTGGGGGGAATGGTTACGCAATCGCAGCATCATTATCAGGTGTGACAACCTGGGCGTGGTCCATGCGATACAATCAGCAACATGCGGCTTCCCTGCTGGTTTTGCGCTTGCTAGCGCAGCTGTGCTTACATGTTTGCGCTGTAACATCATGTTTAAGGCAAGACACGTTCCTGGGGTGGAGAATGAGATAGACGATGCGTTATCACGTTTCCAGTGGGCTAGGTCCCGATCTGTGGCCCCTGGTGCTGACGTTGTGCTTTGCCCCTCTTATGTTTGGCAGGTGATCGAGCCGGCATGGAGGGCTTAGCAGAACAGTCTTTAGCCCCCTCCACGTTGCGAGCATATCGGCAGGCATGGAATGAATGGGAAGATTATTCCCGTAGCAGCAAACAGGCAGGTAAGAGTCAGCATCGTTCGATGCTTTCTTTTATTTGGAGTCTCCATTTGGCTGGCAGATCCAGGGCTTCTGTTGCGCGCTCTTTGGGGGGCATTGCATTTTATTGTAAATTGAAGGGCCAACCTGACTTTACTAAAAGTTTTCTGATTGTGAAGGCTTTAAAGGGTTGGGCACGGGTCTCCCGGCCAGTAGCTGACCGTAGGAGACCTGTGGACGCTCATCTGCTTCCGGCAGTATTAGGGGCGGTTCTCGGAGTGGCTCTTACTGCGTATGAGGCGGTCCTGATTCAAGTGGTGTTTTCAGGGGCTTTTCACGGCACCTTGAGGGTATCGGAGCTGGTGGCATCATCCAAATGGGTTGATGCCGCCATGCTCCTCTCGGATATCCTGGTCAGTGAGAGGTCTGTTCTCTGTAGGATTCGGCGGTCAAGGACTGACCAGACTGGTAGGGGTAGGTGGATCTCGTTGGGTCCATCTAGGTACGAACAGATCTGCCCCGTGGCACTAGCTATGCGGTATGAGTTATTGCGGCCGGATGTTCCTGGTTCATGACTCATGCATATGGACAGGACTCCGCTTACCAAATACCAGTTTGGTTGGTTTTTGAAGAGGTGTGTATCAGTTTTAGGCCTCCCGCCTCAAGATTTTGGTACACACTCGTTTCTGATCGGAGCCGCAACTTCGGCGGCAGCTGCGGGTTTCTCAGCATCAGAAATTAAGGCCCTAGGACGTTGGAAATCGGATAGTTATAAAGGTTACATTCGACCTAGGCATGAAGGCCCTTTGTTTAAAGTCATTTCACAGTCTGTTCCGGTTACGTTTATATTTTATGCTTGCCTGGTTTTTGTCTTGTCTCATGTACTGTCCTGTCTTGTCTGTTACCCCTGTCCGTCCTACTCGGGATTAGCTACTCGCCATTGCTGGCAATGGGAGTCTTGAGGGATTTTACAATTTTTACCTGAACTGACGGATTCAATTCGGCTATTCTCAATCATTTAATTAGGCCATAGTCCATCCCTCAGCAGGTTTTTATTTTACCTCTTGCCGAGTTCACCTGTTTTTTCCCAATTCCCCCCCACCCATTCTTCCCCTTTGTGTCTTCTGTTTGTCTCAGCCACTTCAAATAGTAAAGTCGGCGACCAATAGAAAATTTTTCTTTTTGGCAGATACTCACTTATGTTCTATCAGATCCCACTAATACACCATAAAATTTTATTGTTTTATGACAATTACTAATTTTTTATTTACTGCTTTCCTCCACCTTTAGGATTGCTCTTTGACACGCAGGACATTTGGGTTATAGGCCACTCATATATTTTCTGGGCTGCTAGGTTTGAGTTCAGATCAAGCTCCAATTTTTGAATATTCAGCTAGGGTCCGTTGCATAGGTTCCAGAGGTATGAGATGGCATTCCTTTTGTCCTAAGCTGTTAGAGTATGCAAGGCTTTTTGGTAGGCCACGTATTTTGGTGGCTTATTTAGGAGGCAACGACTTAGGGCAGAGGTCCACTGTAGAATTACGAGTTGATATTGTCAACGATTTGGCGAGGGTGCTATCGGCCTGGCCCTTGTGTAAATTAATTTGGTCTTGCATTGTACCTCGACAGGTCTGGCATGGGGTTAGGAGTTTTCCTGCTAATGACGAAGCTAGGAAGAAACTTAATTTCGCAGTTGCCAAATTTGTGATGGCCAATTATGGCCGTTTCATTTACCATAAGAACATTCTATTTCGATTTAGTTATATGTATAGACCTGATGGAGTTCATTTAACAGAGGAGGGTTTGTCATTGTTTATTGGGGATCTTTTTGAGGAGTTGGCGTTATTGGGGTAGTACTTGGTATGGTGGCGGTGCAGCGGTTCTATAAGCAGAACCTTGCTGTGGCGGGAAAGAACGGCAGGTCGCCAGTCCGGGTGCAATTATGATTTAAGGGTGCTCCCTTCGTTGACTGGTAGTTGGCTGTACCAACCTAACGGGGGGCAGTATCACCACCTAAACGGGTGGGAAGTCAAGATGGGGGTGAGCGTTACCTTTTGTTGATGATATGAGTTACATGGTTATGTGTATGCACTCTGGGCGATCTACGCCTGCTATGCCTTTTGTTGTTTGTGTGTGGGCATAGCAGATCTGGCTGATTTCTGGCCGTCCTTTCTTTGCCACCATACATCCTTAAATAAATAATAATTATTATTGCTCCAATAAATCGCCATCAAGTTATCTGCCAAATCCACGTCTCAGTGTCTTTATTTTATGTTAGTATGATAAGTGGTTTGCACACATGACAACACCTCATCCGATAGAAGGTTTAGAGAAACCGAAAGATTGCATAAGAAAAGAGGTGTTTTAAACCTCTAGGATGGGGGCAGGCATGTATGCAAATTACTTGTGGGAGTTAGCCTATGGCAAGCAGGGGCGGGTTTGTAACAGGAACATTATATAGTGGGATAAAAGTGTGGGCCAAAGCCTCTTTGTTCCAGATTCCCCACCCTCCCTCCCCTATAAATTTTGGTATGTTGTGGGTTTGGTTTTGGGTGGTGGGAAAGAACGGCAGGTCGCCAGTCCGGGTGCAATTATGATTTAAGGGCGCTCCCTTCGTTGACTGGTAGTTGGCTGTACCAACCTAACGGGGGGGCAGTATCACCACCTAAATGGGTGGGAAGTCAAGATGGGGGTGAGCGTTACCTTTTGTTGATGATATGAGTTACATGGTTATGTGTATGCACTCTGGGCGATCTACGCCTGCTATGCCTTTTGTTGTTTGTGTGTGGGCATAGCAGATCTGGCTGATTTCTGGCCGTCCTTTCTTTGCCACCATACATCCTTAAATAAATAATAATTATTATTGCTCCAATAAATCGCCATCAAGTTATCTGCCAAATCCACGTCTCAGTGTCTTTATTTTATGTTAGTATGATAAGTGGTTTGCACACATGACAACACCTCATCCGATAGAAGGTTTAAGTGTCTACTAAACAGTAATTAGGGTTCTAGCCTACCAAATGGGAGGGAGATTCTCCAATTAGGATAATTACTGTAATAAATGGTGCTGTAGCTATTATTACTGGTCATTAACAAAATAGATTACTAAGTGATTGATACTTCCTTTCTTATTCTATTTACTAACATCTAAACCACTTTTTCTTTTATTAGCCAAGATGAAAGAATGTATTTTTATAAGCAGCGATGACAGAGCCTACACTCCAACACACAGACACAATCTTCACTGTAAATGGGGCGCAGCAAAGCGTGGCAGGAACATGTGATGTGTACAGGTGGGCGGAAGACAGACAAATACAGAGGAATTTCCCAGCGGTGATGAGGATTATCTGACATGGGGAATGTGTACAGACAGAGGTGGTGGAAGCTGTAATGACTGAGTTAATAATAACACAACCTGCACCCATCGTCAGCGTCCTCCTTACATCCCCTAAATGAGACTCCAAGCTCACCTGGACAAACAGCTCAGTTCCTAATCATAAGAGCCAGACAATGGTCGTGTATTCACAGGCTGTGGTGCAGGGATGAGTAACTGATGGGGACATCATTAACGACCTTTTACTTATCAGGAATAGAATGAAATACAAAACCCAGCCATCAAGATCAAAGGTTATACAGAACCGCTCCTACACCATTCTACACTCTACCCAATTATAGCCCCTCATTGTGCCAAGACTAATTTAGTATCACTGAGAGATCACATTGAGGACTATTATATTAAAAGTGTTTCAGGGATTCTGCAGTCCAAGACCCAGAATTGGAAAACAAGGAAAGGGCTTTAATGTTTCACAGGTGGGTCTCTGTCTGCACCATAATGTGCTAACTTCATACATGTTTGGGAGGGATACATTCAGTAATCCGGTGCTTAGAATACCGGCGCCAGAATCACGACACCTGCCTGCATCCAGACGGTATGTAGCGGGGTTGGGAGGAGGGTTAGGGGTTAGGCACTGGGGGGGGGATATGGGGATAGGTTTATAGTGCGAGGAGGGGGAGATTAGGTTTAGGCACTAGAGGGGGGAGGGGTAGGACTAAGGGTAGGGAGAGGGGGAGAGTTAGGACAGGTATGGTAAGAGTTCACATGATTGGCAGCAATATAGGCGTCACATTCACACCTGTATAAGCATTACTCTGAGCACAATGCATTACTCTGAGCACAATTCATTACTCTGAGCACAATGCATTACTCTGAGCACAATTCATTACTCTGAGCACAATTCATTACTCTGAGCACAATGCATTACTCTAAGCACAATTCATTACTCTGAGCACAATGCATTACTCTGAGCACAATTCATTACTCTGAGCACAATGCATTACTCTGAGCACAATTCATTACTCTGAGCACAATGCATTACTCTGAGCACAATTCATTACTCTGAGCACAATGCATTACTCTGAGCACAATTCATTACTCTGAGCACAATGCATTACTCTGAGCACAATTCATTACTCTGAGCACAGGCCCTCATTCAGAGCCGCTCGCTATTTGCGGTCGTTCGTTCTAAAACAAGGGGTGGCTATTCAAATGAACCGTTCGCTAATTGCGGTCTGTTCACGCCTCTAAGTCTGAACGAGCGAGCAAAACTTGCGGTTGTAATTTTGAAAAATACGCCCCCTCGCACCATACGTCATGTCCGCTATTTATTAGATTAATCGAGTACATCGAACAGCGTATGAACTGCTCGCTATTCTTGTGGCTGGTTTTTTCAACCGCTATTTTGCGAGCAGTTCTGAGTAAAAAAAAACCAAGTGACGTGGTCAATGACGCTGCTGTATTAATTATGCACACCCTTAAAACGCCCGTTTTGACCTTTAAGCACGCCTGCGTTCGAATTCCACACCCCCGTTTTCAAGCACCTTCCCCTGTTACCACCCACATACGCCTCCTTCTGTCACTCAAAATAGCAGGCATTCGCTATATAGCGAACAAACGATTTTCGGCCGCACTGACTGGTTCGCGCATGCGTATTAAAATCCGTACGCATGCGCAGATGTGCGAACATCGGTCAGAAGGAACGAGCGGCCGCTTACGAGCGGCTCTGAATCAGGGCCACAATGCATTACTCTGAGCACAATGCATTACTCTGAGCACAATGCATTACTCTGAGCACAATTCATTACTCTGAGCACAATTCATTACTCTGAGCACAAATCATTACTCTGAGCACAATTCATTACTCTGAGCACAATTCATTACTCTGAGCACAATGCATTACTCTGAGCACAATTCATTACTCTGAGCACAATGCATTACTCTGAGCACAATTCATTACTGTCAACACAATGCATTACTCTGAGCACAATTCATTACTCTGAGCACAATGCATTACTCTGAGCACAATTCATTACTCTGAGTACAATTCATTACTCTGAGCACAACTCATTACTCTGAGCACAACTCATTACTCTGAGCACAATTCATTACTATGAGCACAATTCATTACTCTGAGCACAATGCATTACTCTGAGCACAATGCATTACTCTGAGCACAATTCATTACTCTGAGCACAATTCATTACTCTGAGCACAACTCATTACTCTGAGCACAACGCATTACTCTGAGCACAATGCATTACTCTGAGCACAATTCATTACTCTGAGCACAATTCATTACTCTGAGCACAATGCATTACTCTGAGCACAATTCATTACTCTGAGCACAATGCATTACTCTGAGCACAATTCATTACTGTCAGCACAATGCATTACTCTGAGCACAATTCATTACTCTGAGCACAATGCATTACTCTGAGCACAATTCATTACTCTGAGCACAACTCATTACTCTGAGCACAACTCATTACTCTGAGCACAACTCATTACTCTGAGCACAATTCATTACTATGAGCACAATTCATTACTCTGAGCACAATGCATTACTCTGAGCACAATGCATTACTCTGAGTACAATTCATTACTCTGAGTACAACTCATTACTCTGAGCACAACGCATTACTCTGAGCACAATGCATTACTCTGAGCACAATTCATTACTCTGAGCACAATTCATTACTCTGAGCACAATGCATTACTTTGAGCACAATCTATTACCCTGAGCACAATTCATTACTTTGAGCACAATGCATTACTGTGAGCACAGGGCCTGATTCAGAGCCGGACGCTATTTGCGCTCGCTCGTTCAGAAAAAGGGGCCGGATATTTAAATAGAGCGCTCGCTCTTTGCGGTCTGTTGACGCCTCTATGTCTGAACGAGCGAACGAAACATGCGCTCGCTATTTTTTTAAAAACGCCCCCTGGCCGCTCGCATCCTACGTCATCTCCACTATTTATTAGATTAATCGAGTACATCGAAAGGCGTATGAACTGCTCGCAGTGCTTGTGGTAGGATTTTCCTACCGCAATCATGCGAGCAGTTCAGGCTAAAAGACAACCAAGTGACGAGGTCGATGACGCTGCTTTGTTAATTATGCACACCCTTAAAACGCCCGTTTTGACTGTTTGGCACGCCTGCGTTCGGATCTCCACCCCCCGTTTTCAAGCACCTTCCCCTGTTACCACCCACAAACGCCTCATCCTATCACTCAAATTAGCAGGCATTCGCTATTTTACGAGCACACAATTTCCGACCACAATGACTGGTTCGCGTATGCATATTATTACAACCCATACGCATGCGCAGTTGTGCGAACATCGCTCGGAGCGAACGAGCGGCCGCTTACGAGCGGCTCTAAATCAGGCCCACAATTCATTACTCTGAGCACAATTCATTACTCTGAGCACAATTCAGTCAGTTTACTATGTTAATGTTATTGCTATTACAATGTGCCATGATGAGTTAAGTAGAATGCTTGGAGAGTTTTCAAATGAAGTTATTTCAGGATTTAATGCATGTGAACAAATTGACCTGTAATAGAAGGAAACAGATTGTCAGGATAGATTAGGGAGGACGTTATTACTTTACATAATTCTGCCTGTCTAGATATTACAGGTCACCAAGCAATTATGTAGCAGATATTGTATAGAATATTTGTTAGGAAGCCACAATATTGTTTTAGTGTTCCTGGTTCCTCTTCAGCTATAATAGTGACACAGCTCCATGATGATAATGTATTTCACCTCAGCCATTCTCCGGGTTACAGTCAGATGTTTCCAGTATAAGAAGAACAAGGGGTCTATTTACTAAGCAGTGTTAGGAGACAGAGTGAAATGAGATAAGGTGCCAACCAGTGAACTCATAACTGCTATCTCACAGGCTGTGTTTGAAAAATGACAGTTAGGAGCTGATTGGCTGGCACCTTATCTCCTATTACTTTGTCTCCTAACACAGCTTAGTAAATAGACCCCCAAGTCTTTGAGACACTAAACTACATTACATGGGGAGAACCTTGTATACATGTATATGTGGGATATAGATGAGAAACTAGACAACACAGACATACATTCATCTTACGTCCTTGCTTTAAACAGACCTTACACCCGCAGTCACACACATAATACAGGCATGCAGATACACCCGCAGTCACACACACAGTATATAGGCATGCAGATACACCCGCAGTCACACACACAGAATATAGGCATGCAGATACACCCGCAGTCACACACACAGAATATAGGCATGCAGATGCACCCGCAGTCACACACACAGAATATAGGCATGCAGATACACCCGCAGTCACACACAGAATATAGGCATGCAGATACACCCGCAGTCAACCACACAGAATATAGGCATACAGATACACCCGCAGTCACACACACAGAATACAGGCATGCAGATACACCCGCAGTCACACACACAGTATATAGGCAAGCAGATACACCCGCAGTCACACACACAGAATATAGGCATGCAGATACACCCACAGTCACACACAGAATATAGGCATGCAGATACACCCGCAGTCACACACATAATACAGGCATGCAGATACACCCGCAGTCACACACACAGTATATAGGCAAGCAGATACACCCGCAGTCACACACACAGAATATAGGCAGGCAGATACACCTGCAGTCACACACACAGAATACAGGCATGCAGATACACCCGCAGTCACACACACAGAATATAGGCATGCAGATACACCCGCAGTCACACACACAGTATATAGGCATGCAGATACACCCGCAGTCACACAAACAGTATATAGGCATGCAGATACACCCGCAGTCACACACAGAATATAGGCATGCAGATACACCCGCAGTCACACACAGAATATAGGCATGCAGATACAGCCGCAGTCACACACACAGAATATAGGCATGCAGATACACCCGCAGTCACACACACAGAATATAGGCGTGCAGATACACCCGCAGTCACACACACAGAATATAGGCATGCAGATACACCCGCAGTCACACACAGAATATAGGCATGTAGATACACCCGCAGTCACACACACAGAACATAGACATGCAGATACACCCGCAGTCACACACAGAATATAGGCATGCAGATACACCCGCAGTCACACACACAGAATATAGGCATGCAGATGCACCTGCAGTCACACACACAGAATATAGGCATGCAGATACACCCGCAGTCACACACAGAATATAGGCATGCAGATACACCCGCAGTCACACACACAGAATATAGGCATGCAGATGCACCTGCAGTCACACACACAGAATATAGGCATGCAGATACACCCGCAGTCACACACAGAATATAGGCATGCAGATACACCCGCAGACACACACACACTATATAGGCATGCAGATACACCCGCAGTCACACACACACTATATAGGCATGCAGATACACCCGCAGTCACACACAGAATATAGGCATGCAGATACACCCAAAGTCACACACACAGAATATAGGCATACAGATACACCCGCAGTCACACACACAGAATATAGGCATGCAGATACACCCACAGTCACACACACAGAATATAGGCATACAGATACACCCGCAGTCACACACACAGAATATAGGCATGCAGATACACCCACAGTCACACACACAGAGTATAGGCATGCAGATACACCCGCAGTCACACACACAGAATATAGGCATGCAGATACACCCACAGTCACACACACAGAATATAGGCATGCAGATACACCCGCAGTCACACACACAGAATATAGGCATGCAGATACACCCGCAGTCACACACACAGAATATAGGCATGCAGATACACCCACAGTCATACACAGAATACAGGCATGCAGATACACCCGCAGTCACACACACAGAATATAGGCATACAGATACACCCACAGTCACACACACAGAATATAGGCATGCAGATACACCCGCAGTCACACACACAGTATATAGGCATGCAGATACACCCGCAGTCACACACACAGAATATAGGCATGCAGATACACCCGCAGTCACACACACAGAATATAGGCATGCAGATACACCCGCAGTCACACACACAGAATATAGGCATGCAGATACATCCGCAGTCACACACACAGTATATAGGCATGCAGATACACCCGCAGTCACACACACAGAATATAGAAATGCAGATACACCCGCAGTCACACACACAGAATATAGGAATGCAGATACACCCGCAGTCACACACACAGTATATAGGCATGCAGATACACCCGCAGTCACACACAGAATATAGGCATGCAGATACACCCGCAGTCACACACACAGAATATAGGCATGCAGATACACCCGCAGTCACACACACAGAATATAGGCATGCAGATACACCCGCAGTCACACACACAGAATATAGGCATGCAGATACAGCCGCAGTCACACACAGAATATAGGCATGCAGATACACCTGCAGTCACACACATACTAGACTATAGGCATACAGATACACCCGCAGTCACACACAGAATATAGGCATGCAGATACACCCACAGTCACACACACAGAATATAGGCATGCAGATACACCCGCAGTCACACACACAGAATATAGGCATGCAGATACACCCGCAGTCACACACACAGAATATAGGCATGCAGATACACCCACAGTCACACACAGAATACAGGCATGCAGATACACCCGCAGTCACACACACAGAATATAGGCATACAGATACACCCGCAGTCACACACACAGAATATAGGCATGCAGATACACCCACAGTCACACACACAGAATATAGGCATGCAGATACACCCGCAGTCACACACACAGAATATAGGCATGCAGATACACCCGCAGTCACACACACAGAATATATTCATGCAGATACACCCACAGTCACACACAGAATACAGGCATGCAGATACACCCGCAGTCACACAAACACAATATAGGCATACAGATACACCCACAGTCACACACACAGAATATAGGCATGCAGATACACCCGCAGTCACACACACAGAATATTGGCATGCAGATACACCCGCAGTCACACACACAGAATATAGGCATGCAGATACATCCGCAGTCACACACACAGTATATAGGCATGCAGTTACACCCGCAGTCACACACACTGAATATAGGCATGCAGATACACCCGCAGTCACACACACAGAATATAGGAATGCAGATACACCCGCAGTCACACACACAGTATATAGGCATGCAGATACACCCGCAGTCACACACACAGAATATAGGCATGCAGATACACCCGCAGTCACACACACAGAATATAGGCATGCAGATACACCCGCAGTCACACACACAGAATATAGGCATGCAGATATACCCGCAGTCACACACACAGTATATAGGCATGCAGATACACCCGCAGTCGCACACACAGAATATAGGCATGCAGATACACCCGCAGTCACACACACAGAATATAGGCATGCAGATACAGCCGCAGTCACACACAGAATATAGACATGCAGATACACCTGCAGTCACACACATACTAGACTATAGGCATACAGATACAGCCGCAGTCACACACAGAATATAGGCATGCAGATACACCCGCAGTCACACACACAGAATATAGGCATGCAGATACACCTGCAGTCACACACAGACTATAGGCATGCAGATACACCCACAGTCACACACAGAATATAGACATGCAGATACACCCACAGTCACACACAGAATATATGCTTGCAGATACACCCACCGTCACACACACAGAATATAGGCATGCAGATACACCCGCAGTCACACACACAGAATATAGGCATGCAGATACACCCGCAGTCACACACACAGCAGAATATAGGCATGCAGATACAGCCGCAGTCACACACAAAGAATATAGGCATGCAGATACACCCACAGTCACACACACAGAATATAGGCATGCTGATACACCTGCTGTCACACACACAGAATATAGACATGCAGATACACCCGCAGTCACACACAGAATATAGTCATGCAGATACACCCGCAGTCACACACAGAATATAGGCATGCAGATACACCCGCAGTCACACACACAGAATATAGGCATGCAGATACACCCGCAGTCACACACAGAATATAGGCATGCAGATACACCCGCAGTCACACACACAGAATATAGGCACGCAGATATACCCACAGTCACACATACAGAATATAGGCATGCAGATACACCCACAGTCACACATAGAATATAGGCATGCAGATACAGCCGCAGTCACACACAGACTATAGGCATGCAGATACACCCGCAGTCACACACATACTAGACTATAGGCATACAGATACAGCCGCAGTCACACTCAGAATATAGGTATGCAGATACACCCGCAGTCACACACACATAATATAGGCATGCAGATACACCCACAGTCACACACAGAATATAGGCATGCAGATACAGCCGCAGTCACACACAGACTATAGGCATACAGATACACCCGCAGTCACACACAGAATATAGGCATGCAGATACACCCGCAGTCACACACAGACTATAGGCATGCAGATACACCCACAGTCACACACACAGAATATAGGCATGCAGATACACCTGCAGTCACACACACAGCAGAATATAGGCATGCAGATACAGCCGCAGTCACACACACAGAATATAGGCATACAGATACAGCCGCAGTCACACACACAGAATATAGGCATGCAGATGCACCCGCAGTCACACACAGAATATAGGCATGCAGATACACCAACAGTCACACACACAGAATATAGGCATGCAGATACACCCGCAGTCACACACAGAATATAGGCATGCAGATACACCCACAGTCACACACAGAATATAGGCATGCAGATACAGCCGCAGTCACACACAGACTATAGGCATACAGATACACCCGCAGTCACACACAGAATATAGGCATGCAGATACACCCGCAGTCACACACAGAATATAGGCATGCAGATACACCCACAGTCACACACACAGAATATAGGCATGCAGATACACCTGCAGTCACACACACAGCAGAATATAGGCATGCAGATACAGACGCAGTCACACACACAGAATATAGGCATGCAGATACAGCCGCAGTCACACACACAGAATATAGGCATGCAGATACACCCGCAGTCACACACACAGAATATAGGCATGCAGATACACCCGCAGTCACACACAGAATATAGGCATGCAGATACACCCACAGTCACACACACAGAATATAGGCATGCAGATACACCTGCAGTCACACACACAGCAGAATATAGGCATGCAGATACACCTGCAGTCACACACACAGAATATAGGCATGCAGATACAGCCGCAGTCACACACCTATTATTGGCATGCCGCATAGCATTGTAATCAGCAGAAGCTACTTGTATGCCCTATTCACATCATTTTGAAAATTCAACGCATCATAAGTCACATGGAAAGATGTTCGGCAATACAATGTTGCACGGTGCTTACGCAATATGTTTAACGCGACTTGTAGCATACGGAGGTAAGATGTATGTGGACACATCTTTATGTACAGTATACAAACAAGTGTAATTCTAATCATAGGTAAATCAATTCCTGTTCATTTCCCAAACATTCTGAAGATCTGTAAAAATTCTCAGGAACTGTTAAATTAAAGCTACATACACACGGGTATTTACAAGCAACGTAGATTGAAGTGTATGTAAATTAGGGGTGAGCTGGTTCGGATTTCTGAAATCCGAACCCCCCCGAGCCCCCCCGATCCGAGTCCGATCCGAATCAGGCTCGACTTTTCCCGCCTGACTCGGATCTGAAATCGAGGCAAAACGTCATCATCCCGCCTTCCGAGTCTCGCAGGTTTTGGATCCTATATAAGGTACCCGCGTCGGCGCCATTTTCTCACTCGGCTGTGGACAGTGAAGAGGGAGGGTGGGAGTTAGGGCTGTGTAGTGTAGTGTAGTGTAGTGCTGCTGTTGTCCACTACTTCAAAGTCCTTAGGGGCTGGCTGTGTTGTGCTGTGCTGCTGTTGTTAATAGGGGCTGTGTCCACTACTTCAAAGTCCATAGGGGCTGGCTGGACTGTGTTGTGCAGTCAGTTCTCCATAGGGGCTGTGTCCACTCCAAAGTCCTGTGCAGTGTCCCAGTCCTAAAGGGGTGCTGTAGTGTTGTCCAGGGGGTGCTCTGTCCATCAGGGGTGCTCCCCCCAAGTGCTAAAAAAATAATATATTTTCTGTGTTTGTGAATTGTGTGCGCAGTAGCCGCACGTGCATCAACAAAGTAGTGCCAAGCGTGCGCCTGTGTCATAAGTAAAGGGCCGGCTGGCTTGACCGTTAAGGGTGCTGTAACCCCCGAAAGTACACTCCAGTCCAAACCAAAAAAAAAATTATTTTCTGTGTTTGTGAATTGTGTGCGCAGTAGCCGCACGTGCATCAACAAAGTAGTGCCAAGCGTGCGCCTGTGTCATAAGTAAAGGGCCGGCTGGCTTGACCGTTAAGGGTGCTGTAACCCCCGAAAGTACACTCCAGTCCAAACCAAAAAAAAAATTATTTTCTGTGTTTGTGAATTGTGTGCGCAGTAGCCGCACGTGCATCAACAAAGTAGTGCCAAGCGTGCGCCTGTGTCATAAGTAAAGGGCCGGCTGGCTTGACCGTTAAGGGTGCTGTAACCCCCGAAAGTACACTCCAGTCCAAACCAAAAAAAAAATTATTTTCTGTGTTTGTGAATAGTGTGTGCAGTAGCCGCATGTGCATCAACAAAGTAGTGCCAAGCGTGCGCCTGTGTCATAAGTAAAGGGCCGGCTGGCTTGACCGTTAAAGGGTGCTGTAACCCCCAAAGTACACTCCAGTCCAAACCAAAAAAAAAATTATTTTCTGTGTTTGTGAATTGTGTGCGCAGTAGCCGCACGTGCATCAACAAAGTAGTGCCAAGCGTGCGCCTGTGTCATAAGTAAAGGGCCGGCTGGCTTGACCGTTAAGGGTGCTGTAACCCCCGAAAGTACACTCCAGTCCAAACCAAAAAAAAATTATTTTCTGTGTTTGTGAATTGTGTGCGCAGTAGCCGCACGTGCATCAACAAAGTAGTGCCAAGCGTGCGCCTGTGTCATAAGTAAAGGGCCGGCTGGCTTGACCGTTAAAGGGTGCTGTAACCCCCGAAAGTACAGTCCAGTCCAAATCAAAAAAAAAATTATTTTCTATGTTTGTGAATTGTGTGCGCAGTAGCTGCACGTGCATCAACAAAGTAGTGCCAAGCGTGCGCCTGTGTCATAAGTAAAGGGCCGGCTGGCTTGACCGTTAAGGGTGCTGTAACCCCCGAAAGTACACTCCAGTCCAAATAAAAAAAAAAATGATTTTCTATGTTTGTGAATTGTGTGCGCAGTAGCCGGACGTGCATCAACAAAGTAGTGCCAAGCGTGCGCCTGTGTCATAAGTAAAGGGCCGGCTGGCTTGACCATTAAAGGGTGCTGTAACCCCCAAAGTACACTCCAGTCCAAACCAAAAAAAAAATAATTTTCTGTGTTTGTGAATTGTGTGCGCAGTAGCCGCACGTGCATCAACAAAGTAGTGCCAAGCGTGCGCCTGTGTCATAAGTAAAGGGCCGGCTGGCTAGACCGTTAAAGGGTGCTGTAACCCCCAAAAGTACACTCCAGTCCAAACCAAAAAAAAAATTATTTTCTGTGTTTGTGAATTGTGTGCGCAGTAGCCGCACGTGCATCAACAAAGTAGTGCCAAGCGTGCGCCTGTGTCATAAGTAAAGGGCCGGCTGGCTTGACCGTTAAAGGGTGCTGTAACCCCCAAAGTACACTCCAGTCCAAACCAAAAAAAAAATAATTTTCTGTGTTTGTGAATTGTGTGCGCAGTAGCCGCACGTGCATCAACAAAGTAGTGCCAAGTGTGCGCCTGTGTCATAAGTAAAGGGCCGGCTGGCTAGACCGTTAAAGGGTGCTGTAACCCCCGAAAGTACACTCCAGTCCAAACCAAAAAAAAAATTATTTTCTGTGTTTGTGAATTGTGTGCGCAGTAGCCGCACATGCATCAACAAAGTAGTGCCAAGCGTGCGCCTGTGTCATAAGTAAAGGGCCGGCTGGCTTGACCGTTAAAGGGTTCTGTAACCCCCAAAGTACACTCCAAACCAAAAAAATATATATTTTCTGTGTTTGTGACTTGTGTGCACTGTGGCTGCACGTGCATCAACAAAGGAGCAGCGCCAAGCGTGCGCCTGTGTCCCATAAGTAAAGAGCCGGCTGGCTCATTTCTTAAAGGGTGGTGTAACCCACAAAGTGCACTACTCTCCAGCAAAAATAAAAAAATATTTTCTGTGTTTGTGTGCGCTTTAGCCGCACGTATATATATCAATATAACATAAATGGAGGACCAAACTTTCTCCGATAAAAATAAAATAGGGGAAGATCAAGAACCACTTCCTCCTAGTGCTGTTGCTGCTGCTGGGAGTTGTTCATCATCCCAGAGAGGAAGTAGGAACATCACTACTTTTACTAAACAATTGACCCTCCAACAGTCCCTAGCGATGAGGATGAAGTACGACAGCAGTCATCCTGAAGCAAAACGTATAACTGAGGCCTTGACTGCTATGTTGGTGTTAGACGTGCGTCCGGTATCCGACATTAGTGCACTGGGATTTAGACAATTGATGGAGGTAGTGTGTCCTCGGTTCCAAATCCCATCTAGATTCCACCTGCATCCTCAAAGCAGCAGCGACAAGCGTGCGTCTGTCTGTTAAAGGGTGGTGACACCCTCAAAGTGTGCTACACAAACAATTAAAATATTGTTCTTTTTTTTCTGTCTTTGTGAATTGTGTGGGCTGTAGCCGCACCTGCATCCTTAAAGCAGCAGCGACAAGCGTGCGTCTGTCTGTTAAAGGGTGGTGTAACTCTCAAAGTGCTCCAAAAAATAAAAAACTATTTTTTTAATGTTTGTGACTTGTGTGCGATGTAGCCGCACTTGCATCCTCAAAGCAGCAGTGACAAGCGTGCGTCTGTCTGTTAAAGGGTGGTGACACCCTCAAAGTGTGCTACACAAACAATAAAAATATTCATCTTCTTTTTTCTGTCTATGTGAATTGTGTGGGCTGTAGCCGCACCTGCATCCTTAAAGCAGCAGTGACAAGCGTGCGTCTGTCTGTTAAAGGGTGGTGACACCCTCAAAGTGTGCTACACAAACAATAAAAATATTCTTCTTCTTTTTTCTGTCTATGTGAATTGTGTGGGCTGTAGCCGCACCTGCATCCTTAAAGCAGCAGCGACAAGCGTGCGTCTGTCTGTTAAAGGGTGGTGACACCCTCAAAGTGTTCTACAGAAACAATTAAAATATTGTTCTTTTTTTTTTGGTCTTTGTGAAATGTGTGGGCTGTAGCCGCACGTGCATCCTTAAAGCAGCAGCGACAAGCGTGCGTCTGTCTGTTAAAGGGTGGTGTAACTCTCAAAGTGCTCCAAAAAATAAAAAACTATTTTTTTAATGTTTGTGACTTGTGTGCGATGTAGCCGCACTTGCATCCTCAAAGCAGCAGCGACAAGCGTGCGTCTGTCTGTTAAAGGGTTGTGACACCCTCACAGTGTGCTACACAAACAATAAAAATATTCTTCTTTTTTCTGTCTTTGTGAATTGTGTGGGCTGTAGCCGCACCTGCATCCTTAAAGCAGCAGCGACAAGCGTGCGTCTGTCTGTTAAAGGGTGGTGACACCCTCAAAGTGTGCTACACAAACAATTAAAATATTGTTCTTTTTTTTTCGGTCTTTGTGAAATGTGTGGGCTGTAGCCGCACTTGCATCCTCAAAGCAGCAGCGACAAGCGTGCGTCTGTCTGTTAAAGGGTGGTGTAACCCTCAAAGTGTGCTCCACAAACAATAAAAATATTCTTTTTTTTTTCTGTCTTTGTGAATTGTGTGGGCTGTAGCCGCACTTGAATCCTCAAAGCAGCAGCGACAAGCGTGTGCGTCTGTCTGTTAAAGGATTACATCGGTGACAGCATCCAAGTAGGCATGTCAGACAGTCCGTACCTGTACTGGCAGGAAAAAGAAGCAATTTGGAGGTCCCTGTACAAACTGGCTCTATTTTACCTGAGTTGCCCCCCCTCCAGTGTGTACTCCGAAAGAGTGTTTAGTGCAGCCGGGAACCTTGTCAGCGAAAGGCGTAGGAGGTTGCTTCCACAAAATGTGGAGAAGATGATGTTCATAAAATGAATTATCAACTCTTCCAGGGAGACCAGCCTCCAGAACGTACAGAGGGACCTGTGGTTCCAGGAGGGACGAATTAATACTCTGTGAGGATGAGGATGTACACACTGAAGAGGGTGAGGAATCGGTGGATGAGGAGGATGAGGATGACATCTTGCCTCCGTAGAGCCAGTTTGTGCAGGGACAGATAAATTGCCAGCTTGTTTTGTGGGGGCCCAAACGAACCAATCATTTCAGCCACAGTTGTGTGGCAGACCCTGGCACTGAAATGATTGGTTTGTTAAAGTGTGCATGTCCTGTTTATACAACATAAGGGTGGGTGGGAGGGCCAAGGACAATTCCATCTTGCACCTCTTTTTTTTCTTTGCATTATGTACAGTTTGGGGCCTAGTTTTTCAATGCCATCCTGTCTGCCACTGCAGTGTCACGCCTAGATGGGTCACGTGTTTGTGCCGCCCACTCGTGTCGCTTAGCATAGTCATCCAGCTACCTCGGTGCAACCTTTTGGACATAAAAACACTATTGTGAGGTGTGAGGTATTCAGAATAGACTGGAAATGAGTGGAAATTAAGGTTATTGAGGTTAATAATAGCATAGGAGCAGAAAAACCTACAAATTCTGTGATTTTAGCTGTTTTTATGCTTTTTTTCAAAAAAATACAGATCCAAAACACAAAACCCAGAACCCAAAACACGGAAGGGTGGTTTTGGCAAAACCAATCCAGATCCAAAACACGAAGAAAGATCCAGATCCAAAACCAAAACACAAAACACGAAAAGTGGCCGGTGCACACCCCTAATGTAAATGAACCTAGATTTGCTTTGCTATGCAATAAGGGGTCTCACAGCTGAGCAGCAGAGTGCCATAGTGATATTATAGGCACTACATGAGAATCACTACATTTTACTTAGTGCTAATGGCTCGGATATTACCCAGTTATTATAAGAGACAACATATTCACTTAAGGCTTGGTGCAGAGCTGAACGCAAGTCAATCTTGCAGAAGGGTGCTGCACGTCATCACACTGCGCACACTCATCAGCCGAGCGCAGGTGATTCAGACTTGTATCGCAGGTCCACTTGGATGTTAGAGCATAGACAAAGTATTGCAACGTCGTGTCACTGCAATGGTTGTCACTACAGAGAGATGGACATTCGCAACGACCTCAGCAATTATTGCAGCTCCTCAGCCTAGAAGGGGTTAGAAGTCCTTCTATAAACAATAGGCCAGGCAACAATCTGCAGGCAGCTGTTATTTACAGATGAAGAACACTGAAGACAACTGGAGATCTTCCTATGAGTGGGCGAACCAGGAAAGTCACCCACAGGTCACAATGGATGATGCTCGGAGCAGAAAAATACACAGAAGCGACATCCAGGGTAAATATGAATGTACATGAGTAAGCACAGCTTTCATGGCAGGGGAGCCAGGTGACATAGGACTACAAGAAAAATAAATAAAATAAAACAATATCTATTAAGGATTATTTGTCATATGAGAATTACTTGATCAAAAATGTAAATAAGGCACAGGCTATATGATGTTAATTATATCTTGAGATGTAAAATTACAGGTTTTAAAGGACATAAACACATCTCCGCTCAATCCTCGCCTACAGTGCATCCGGAAAGTATTCACAACGCTTCACTTTTTCCACATTTTGTTATGTTGTAATTAAAAATAAATTAATTTTTGTCCTCAAACTCTACACACAGGACCCATAATGACAACGTGTAAAAAGGTTTTTTTTGAGATTTTTGCAAATTTAATTAAAAAACAAAAAACACTTAAGGTGCGTACACACACAACGATTTTTTGAACGATGTAACTATAACGACGTCGTTATCATTCAAACGGTCCAAAAATCGTTCAGTGTAAAACGATAAACGATTATCGTTCATGCGCGTTCACGTTTGTTGATTGTAGCTCAGTCAGACTGGCCAACTGAATGATTTTCAATAGACGTTGCAGCATTTTTCCTTCAACGGACAGAAAATCGTTTATTATGTAAAGTAAAACCAACTACTTTGTAAAACGATTTTCGTTCACTTTTTCAAGGGAAAAACTGAACGAAAATCGTTCAACGAAAATCGTTCATTACTTACATCGTTGTGTGTGTACGCACCTTAAGAAATCATATGTACATAAGTATTCACAGCCTTTGCCATGAAGCTCAAAATTGAGCTCAGGTGCATCCGGTCTCCACTGATCATCCTTGAGATGTTCCTACAGCTTAATTGGAGTCTACCTGTGGTAAATTCAGTTGATTGGACATGATTTTGAAAGGCATACACTTGACAGTGCATGTCAGAACACAAACCAAGCATGAAGTCCAAGGAATTGTCTGTAGACCTCCGAGACAGGATTGTCTCGAGGCAGAAATCTGGGGAAGGGTACAGAAAATATCTGCTGCTTTTTAGGTCCCAATGAGCACAGTGGCCTCCATCATCCATAAATGGAAGAAGTTCGGAACCACCAGGACTCTTCCTAGAGTTGGCTGGCCATCTAAACTGAGCGATCGGGGGAGAAGGACCCTAGTCAGGGAGGTGACCAAGAACCCGATGGTCACTCGGTCAGAGCTACAGCATTCTTCTGTGGAGAGAGGAGAACCTTCCAGAAGGACAACCATCTCTGCAGCAATCCACCAATCAGGCCTGTATGGTAGAGTGGCCAGATGGAAGCCACTCCTTAGTAAAAAGCACATGGCAGCCCACCTGGAGTTTGTCAAAATGCACCTGAAGGGCTCTCTGACCATGATAAACAAAGATTGTACTCTTTGGCGTGAATGCCAGGTGTTATGTTTGGAGGAAACCAGGCACCGCTCATCACCAGGCCAATACCATCCCTACAGTGAAGCATGGTGGTGGCAGCATCATACTATGAGGATGTTTGTCAGCGGCAGGAACTGGGAGACTAGTCAGGATAGAGGGAAAGATGAATGCAGCAATGTACAGAGACATCCTGGATGAAAACCTGCTCCAGAGCGCTCTTCACCTCAGACTGGGGCGACGGTTCATCTTTCAGCAGGACAACGACCCTAAGCACACAGCCAAGATATGAAAGCAGTGGCTTCAGGACAACTCTATGAATGTCCTTGAGTGGCCCAGCCAGAGCCCAGACTTGAATCCGATTGATCATCTCTGGAGACATCTGATAATGGCTGCGCACCGACGCTTCCCATCCAACATGATGGAGCCTGAGAGGTGCTGCAAAGAGGAATGGGTGAAACTGCCCAAAGATAGGTGTGCCAAGCTTGTGGCATCATATTCAAAAAGACTTGAGGCTGTAATTGCTACCAAAGGTGCATCAACAACGTATTGAGCAAAGGCTGTGACACTTCTGTACATGTGATTTCTTAGTTGTTGTTTTTTATTACATCTGCAAAAAAACTTTTTACACGTTGTCATTATGGGGAATTGTGTATAGAATTTTGAGGACAAAAATTAATTTATTCCATTTTGGAATAAGGCTGTAACATAACAAAATGTGGAAAAAGTGAAGCGTTGTGAATACTTTCCGGATGCACTGTGTATATTCTTATTACACACAATCTGTTGTTACTGTCAGCTGAGTGAGATCATTACACAAGCATGTGACAGCCCAAACACTAGCACAGGTTCTATAATTACTGCCTTAGAAGCATTAAACCGCCTAGACATGCAGACCCTTAGAAGACGCAGCGTGTTTACATGTACCCGATACTCGCCTACACCTGTCTGGTCAGAATAACAAAAACAAGACGCTCATTCTGATGGCACTGTGGGGGCACCGTAATTAATTTTAAGGCTATACCTCCTGATTATGACAAAAGAACTGGAGCTGCAGCCACTAAACAGTTTAGAGAAGGTAAAAGTAAAGGTGGGTACACACGGCAAAGATATATCTGCAGATCGAGTCAGCCGTGGCTCCGCCCCCCCTCCCCGCGGCTACCGCTGCATGTGTACGGGCGATTGGCTGATCTCCTGTACACACTTGCCGATAAACAGATATGTCTGTAATCGGCTGTGCAGCACAGCGACACAATATGTCTGAACGATGTCATTCACAGACTTATCGCTGGTACACACTGGCCGATGGGCACCAGATATTTTTGCCGATCAATTGATCGGCCAATATATCTGTCCGTGTGTGTCGGAGATGTAAACGAGCAGGTACAGTATATGAAGGAGGAGTAAAAGGAGACCAATGGGCCTGATTCAGAGCCGCTCGCTATTTGCAGTCGTTCGTTTTATAAAAAGGGCTGGCTATTCAAATGAACCGTTCGCTAATTGCGGTCTGTTCACGCCTCTAAGTCTGAACGAGCGAACAAAACTTGCGGTTGTAATTTTGAAAAATACGCCCCCTGGCCGCTCGCACCATACGTCATGTCCGCTATTTATTAGATTAATCGAGTACATCGTACAGCGTATGAACTGCTCGCTATTCTTGGGGTTGGTTTTTTCAACCGCTATTTTGCGAGCAGTTCTGAGTTAAAAAAAACCAAGTGACGTGGTCAATGACGCTGCTGGATTAAGTATGCACTCCCTTAAAATGCCCGTTTTGACCTTTAAGCGCCGCCTGCGTTCGGATTCCACTCCCCGTTTTCAAGCACCTTCCCCTGTTACCACCCACATACGCCTCCTCCTGTCACTCAAAATAGCAGGCATTCGCTATATAGCGAACAAACGATTTTCGGCCGCACTGACTGGTTCGCGCATGCGTATTACAATCCGTACGCATGCGCAGATGAGCGAACATCGGTCAGAACGAACGAGCGGCCGCTTACGAGCGGCTCTGAATGAAGCCCAATATCAGCTTTTATGTGAGGGCACTTGGCTGTGTTGTAAATAGGACCAGGAGCCGGATATTAAGCACTGGCAGCTGACCTTCACTCTACAAATGTTACATGTTATCTGAAAGCAAACTACAGGAATGTGGGGAATGGATCTGTAAGAGACTAACACAGCAGATCCTTGTTCAGCTCTTCCAGCTATTTTGCTTTGTCAAATATTTATTAAGTGATTGTGTAGCAAAAGATTTGTGTAGCAGTGGCAATAATGACACACATGCTGCAATAATGCACGGTTGGTGTAATGGTTAGCATTCTGCCTCATAGCACTGAGGGCCTGATTCAGAGCCGGACGTTCTTTAAGAGCGCTCGCTCTGAATCAGGGCGTTTTTTTTTTATTGTGGCCTCCTGTACCCCACCACCGACCCACTTGCGATCACAGCGCTCACGAGCGGGTCTGAATCAGGCCCTGAGCTCTTGGGTCGGATTCCCTTCAAAGACCCTAATGTGTGGAGTTTGTATGTTCTCCCCATGTGTGGAGTTTGTATGTTCTCCCCATGTTAGCACGAGTTTTCTCCTGGTACTCCAATTTCCTCCCACACTCCAAAAATACACTGGTAAATTAATTGGCTCTTGACAATTATTAACCCTATAGTGTGTATGTGTGTGAGATAGGAAATATAGAGTGTAAGCTCCACTGGGGCAGGGACGGATATGAATGGCCAAATACTCTCTGTAAAGCGCTACGGTGTACGTGTGCGCTATATAAATAACTGTTAATAATTAAGTGGGGCTGATGCAGAGCTGAACGCATGTTACATGTTTTCGCCCTGCCCATACACAAGTAGGGGCGATGTAGAGCTGTGCGTATTGAATAGCATGTCTTTTTGGAACGGAGGAGACGGAACTGGGCGCTGAGACGATGATCAGTAAGTGTGTGGCAGCGGGATTACAGTAAGACGCGTATAACTCTGTATACTGGCAGATATACTGTACAAATGTATTTCCGGGCATGCAATGCCTCTGCCATCAGGCCCTGTACATATCTAACTACAATGAAAACTAACAGGTTACTCCTAGGGCCTGATTCCGAGATTCTCGGTAATCCAATCGCAGCTGCATTCTCTCATGGACTGCAGTTGATATAATATGCTAATGCCTTCCAGTGGCGTCCCTACCTCATTAGACACCCGATGCGAGAAGCAGTGATGTGCGGGTTTGTAGATTGCGCTGCGGAGCAGTAGCTGTGGCCTCGTGGAAGGGGCGTGGTCTCACAGAAGGGGCTTGGCCTCGCGTCCCAAACCCCGTTTTTGTCATACCAGGGGTGCTGAAGGTTCGGGCTGCCCCCCTTACTGTGTGAGGAGCAGAGTGCTGCACGTAATTGTACACACCCGGCTCTTGTCACTGAGGGGGAGTCTGCACCTTGGTGTCACCCCTCGGCAGATGACACCCGGGTGCGGCCCGCACCCCCCTTGTTATGCCACTGATGAATGAAGAACCTTCTAAGGATGTTTGTTGGGAGAAGGACGTCATCATCTAACCATGTAACGTCCAATAAATACTTACATTCCTTGTAACTGATTTTACATACAACAATATCTTGCTGTGTATCTAGACACAAGTCCAGGAGCACTCATGTAGATGATGCTACAGTTAGTACAAGTACTGTAGATGCACTGTTATGTAAGAGCGCACACGTAGGTGCATGACTGCAGGAAATGTCACATACATTGTACAAGATTCGTTTTGTAAAAATTCAAATCAGTGTCTGACTCTCCCCCAACTGACAAGTAGTCTACAAAGCTGAGCAGCATTTAGGGTGACTGGCATAGGTCCTGCCCATGGATATTGGGACTTTGCTAAATACAGTATATGAACGGGCCCTATGGTTAGTGTTATCATCAGGTTTGGGAGCAAAGAAGTAACATTTTTATTAAATGTGGAAAATCTCATTAGGCCGATTCCATTCAACTCAATCATCAAATGTATCGCTAGCTGTATTGTAGCTCTGATGTGACTTTTTTTTGCCAATCCTCAAATGACCAATAACCTTTAAATTTTTTAATATTATAGAGCTTGCTCACTGGAGAGTTGGACTGTGCTGAGTGACAGTATTATATTAAACCAGTGCTACCCAAAGTGGGTTGAACTACCACCCTGGGTTCAGCTTGGTTGTCCTAGGTGGGGGCTAAGACACAATGGAGAGACAGAGGGGCAATGGAGGGGTGAGCGTACTGAAAATATGTCACATCAGGGTTGTAGCCCCCATTACCAGGGCCGGCGGTGTCATGTCATTGCCATCCAGGCGACTCCTGATCGCAACTGGCGTTCTAGAGACTCTGACTGGACCATCTCCATGTCGGCCTGGCAAATCCCATCTGAAGTACCCCAAGCACCAGCGGAGCATGGGCAACGCCATCTTGGATTTATTCATGTGACTACATCAGAATAAATAGCTTCAGGCGCTTAATGGAATGTAATGCAAAATGTCTCTTTAAGGAGTTACAACTCCACGCAGCTGTTCTATTAGGTAAAAAGCCAAAAAGGAAAAAAACGAATGATGTTACTGAGTAGCGCTGCGGATATAGGACCTGATTCAGACCCGCTCGCTAGATGCATTCGCACGCACCCAGCGTATGCAAATCCGGCCAACCCACAGCAAGGCAGGCAATCGCACGGCAAGGCATAAGCACGCCCACTATGTCATGGCGTACGATCACTTTGTGTATGCAGACTCCCACCAGCCTGTCTTAAGACGCCCACTTGTGCACGTCATGTCCAGGAAGTGCATGCAACCATCGGTAACCATCGGATGCGATCGCAGAGTCAGATGTAGATGCACTTAGGAAATGAGGTATCTGAATCTAATACATAATAAATTATATATTTTGTGATTATATGGGCACAATTACATCTCTTTATTGGTATTATGTACCTTATTCAGACCCGCTTGCCAGGATGCGTTCACTCGTAGCTGGCCGATTTTCGCATTGTGCGCATACGTGAACCAGTGCGAGAGATCGGGAAGCGTTCGCTCGCTGCGCATAGACAGCCCAGCAGAGGGAGTGACAGGAGAAGCCGTTTGTGGGTGGTGACAAGGGCTGGCTACTAGAAATGGGGGAGTGGAGATGCGAACGCAGGCGTGCCCGAGCGTCTTAACGCCATTTCAGAGGCGTGCATAATTAAGAGGCAGCATCATAGTAGACGTCACTTGGTTGTATTTCACACTGAAGTGCTCGCAGTGCTTGCGGCAGGGTATGGTCAGCCTCAAGTGCTGCGATCGTATCCGATGGTACCCGATGTACCGATGGTTGCATACACTTCCTGGACATAGCGTGCACAAGTGGGCGTCTTAAGACAGGCTGGTGGGCGTCTACATACAGAAACCGAATGCACGCCATGACATAGTGGGCGTGCTTATGCCTTGCCGTGCGATTGCCTCCCTTGCTGTGGGTTGGCCGGATTTGCATACGCTGCGTGCGTGCGAATGCATCTAGCGAGCGGGTCTGAATCACGCTTCTACTGTTCTCCCACTCATCAAGCCAAGTCCCCAGTCCTGATGCAAACCCACAAAACCCTAGGGCTGTGATGGAATACAAACAGTATAAGTGTTTAGTTACTATTAAAATCAATACTGAAAATCAAACCAACAAGATAATGATTTATAAATAACAAAAAAATTAGGCATTCATGAGACTTCGCTAAACTCTTCTTTAGGAATAGCGGGCTCATCAGCAGCAACCTGCGTAGCTTGAAGAAGGAGCTGGGGGTCTCCGAAATGTCGCTACTGGCAGATAGTTCTGTTTTACACAGATAATCACAAAACTCTACCCATAATTACTCACACCTGCCTTCATGCTGCTCCGTAGAAAATGGTCTGGCGTTTGGGGTTATTAACGCTCATTGGCCCTGAACTTCAAGGCAAGTCAGGTGTGGATGCTGGAACAGAGATCTTCTGCCCGTGGGACCTATAAGGGATCACTGTGGTGATATGTTGTGGAGGCAGAGGTAAGTGCGCCAAAGTAGCAATCAGCACACAGTTCCATTGCATACATGTACGAGTGACCTGGTAAGGGGGGAACATTGTTCTTGATCAATATGCTGCAATTATGCAGCAAGGTGTGTCAGCTGATCAGGATCACCGTCCAATATGGCTCCATACTCATGGTAAAGATGGATAAGATCTGACGCATCGGTCCTCTGTCTCAGCTGTCGTTATCACTCCTGGAGGCCAGAAATGTATCTCAGCACATGTGCACACCGACTCAATATCAGGCATCAACGTTACCAGAGGTACAAAACTGGGTCATGCTGAAAAGGGGTTCCACTCAATAGATAGACAGTAAAAAGGTCAACATTGTCTAGATAGACAATCGGTTCACAAGGACAAAAAGGTCGACAGGGACAAAAAGGTTGACTGGGTCAAAGGGTCAATGGTTGACATTTTTCTTTTGTTCTTGTAGGGTTAGGCACTAGAAGGGAAGGTTAGGCACTTACCCTGACAGGTAGGGTTAAGCACCACGGTGATGTTAAAAAAAATTGTAAAAAAACCCTGTTAACCTTTTGTCCCTGTCGACCTAATGCCTAACGGGTTGGGTATGAAATGCAGAAAGGCCGGGAAGTGTCTGAATAAATATCGATGCTGCAACCCCAAACGCTGAAGATCCCGACTGGGGCTGGTAAGTACCCTAAACATCCCCTCTCCCCCGCCCTAACCCTCCCTTACTGGTGCCTAAACCTAACCTTCCAGGGGTGGTTCCTAACCCCAAGTCCCCCCGGGGGTGCCTAAACCTAATCCTCCCCCCACCCCCCTGCGGCTCAGCACTAACAATGCCCGGCTTAGCGTCGGGATCTAGACAAGCGTCAGAATTTCGTCGCCTGTCTTTAGTCCGGCGTCGGGATTTAGTCAGACGGCTTCCCAACCATCAGCATCCCCTGTCTAACATCTGTTGTCTACCTAATTCCGGTCTATCTTTTTTACCAAACCCGTTGACAAGGATATCTGTATACTGTATGTAAAACAACATGGGTGTGCAGAGATTACATACTGGCAGATTATAGAAAATGTCATCTTCTGAATATTGGTTGTGTGTGATTCCCAAGGAATATGCCATCGTCTTTACCACTTGGCTATAACCACCTCACACGGAAAATGCCAGCGTCACCATATTATACTGTGGCTGCTTTATAGTGATGAGGAAATACATTTACTGCCGGATAACTGGGTTTTATCACATGCACAATAAAACATCTACATATGATCAATACAATAAACAAATGTAAAATCAATCAGGCAGATGGGCATCTTCTATCCATCACTTTCCAAGGGGTCCTACAGGTTCTTTATCTAAAAAGAGCCCAGGCAGCATAATGCGATTCCCAGTGTTCTGTGACATAGAGAAAGTGCTTAGCCGTGTGGTAGATGTACGATGTGAGGGACCACAGAGGCCAGCACTGCAAAATTCTTCACCTTATAATCGTGTCACAAGCGGACAAAGAGAAGAGGTGGGAGGCCAAGCTCAAAAGGGTAACATCCTAGTGAGATGGCTTCTTAAGGAGGCGCCTATTGCTGAATCTAAGGGCACAGGGTTCCCCCCTATGGAGCGAAGGCCTGTGGAGCTATAGAGATCCTCTGAACCAAGCTTACAAATGTCACATAGACTGAATGAAGAGGAAGCCGTCTGTCAGGAAAGAATGACAGACCTTTGCTGCTCCCCAAGAGTTACAGGTTACTCATACATGTATATCTGTAAGGGAACATTACATGGGATTTTCTTCTGGAAGTTAAGTCAACAATATATAATTGATTTTGCTTCCTGAGAGTAAATAAAATTCTCACGTTCACCTTCCTGAATTTATAAACACAAACAGGGTCACTTACACCCCCAAACCTGCAGTATATTCATATTTGCAGCAAATCAATGAAAAAAAAACAGGATGTCGGAGGCTTTCTTGCCTTACGCTGCCTAAACCGTTAGAGATATATCACAACGATGGATGTTATTTTTTTTATACGGGTGTAGTAGGTCCCTTAGAGGCGCCTAACCCTTACCTCCCCCCCAACTGCTTAACCCTAATCCCCCGTCTAAGTGCCTAAACCTAACCCCCCCTTCCCCGCCGCCTAAACCTAAGTCCCCCGGGGAGGTGCATAACCCTAACCTCCCCCCAGGGGTGCCTAACCCTAAGTCCCCCCTTCCCCTAGCCTAACCCTAACCTCCCGGGGGGGGGTGCCTAACCCTAAGTCCCCCCCGGGTGCCCTAAACCTAACCCTCCCCCCCTGCGGCTGTCCGCACCCGGCATCACTTCGATCGGGATGCCGGGCGTCGGTCTTCCGACGTCTGGTTAATGACACGTGTTTAGATTTAGACGCCTGTCATTAGTTCCACGCCGGGATTAGAACGTCTGGAAGCTGGCGGTCGGGATTTAGAAAGTCGGCTTCCAAACTACATCCCTTTTATACCATGGAGAGATTGATACATATTATCTGATTTCTGCAGAAAAATTGGATTTAATCCCTGTTTACTGATACAAAATTTCAGTTCTTCCCTCTTTTTTTACCGTTCCTGTCTCAATTGCGTGAAAAACGATCCTTTCATTTCAAACAAGTCCAATTCCCGATAAGACTCTGCTTTGGCATGGCCATAAATAAAGCGCAGGGACAGACACTTAGCGTGGCTGGAGGTGACCTATGTGGAGCCTGTTTTGCTCATGAACAATTTTTATGTGGCTCTTGCGTCACGTCAAACTAAGGGCCTCATTCATACCCGCTCGCAAGCGCTGAGCACTTGCAAGCGGTTCGATGTTAAGGCCTTGCGCATGTGCAGCGGCTGCACTACACGTGCACAAGCCCCGGAGCAAGAGAAAAATTCTCTCGCTCCGGGGCTCACTACAACTACGGCTGTCGATGTTGATTGACAGCTTGCCCCGTTTTGTAGGCGGGGTGGGGGGGGTGGCTGGACAAACGGAGGCGTTCCCAAAGGAACGCTTGCCGTTTGTGGGCGGCCCCACTGACATCACCAGTGATGTCGGTGGTGAGCTTCCAGCTCTTTTAGAGCCGAAAGCTCACTGGGGCTTGCGGCAGATGAGACCCTACCACAAGAGTCTCCTCGCAAGCCTGATGGTCGCGATGGTCAAGACCATTGCGACCATCAACCTGGCCGCTCGCTAAAGCTGTGGGTTGTCACCCACAGCTTAGCGAGCGCCCAGGAGGCCAGCGCTTTACAGAGAAGCGGCCGCCCTCATTCAGAGCGAGTGGCTCTGAATGAGGTCCTAAATCCTAAAAAAAAGACTAATGTCTTCTACAAGGTAATCCTATAAGACCTCGGTTAAAAGAAACTATTACCGTCAATTCAAAATGCTTCCATGCGAAGCCGGGGTGGGTCGCTAGTAAAGTATATACGTACACATCCACTTTCTGGTTTGGAAAGCGCCTCACAGCAAAAGATGTGATTGCATGTAGGACTGGAGATAGTGATGCTGGAAAGTGCTGCCTGCCATCACTTTAGGATGACCAGTTCATGCAAATTGAACCTATTCAATTTCTCATGAAACCTGCTTACACAATCTCCATGTGTAAATTAGAGGCGAGCGGCTCGGTTATCTTCCCAGCAAGTTTGTCTCTCAGAAACAGGCAAAAAGTCATCTTTCACGGACATCTGTGCCGAGATTCTGAGATCTGAACCGGGGGGGGGGGGGGATCTGAGCCAAAACCGAACCGCTGATCTCTAGTTTTAAATACGTCATGAAAGCCAGGAAACTTCATCTTTGTGTGTCCCGTTTATATGTTTTATTCCATTGGGTGTACTCAAAATCACTTTCCTGAATAGCAGAACAGAGTGAAAAACAGAGAGAGAAAAGGCGGCACAGGAGTAGACGTCTGTATATGTACATAAACGCCATTTTCATGATGATGAGATCCACAAATACTTTCTCTCACTTACTGCGCTGACATTTGGCCAACATTGAGACACAGATAACTTCTATAGGGCGAACCCAAGTGCAGGCAAAGTTTTGAAATACCCGCAGCGAGGGTTTTCATATACAATTGCCGGGTAGAAAATCGGTCATGGTTATTTCTATAGGAATTACCGCGGCCATTTTCTCGCAGCCTCAGAGAAGCTCTAAAAAAAATGTATAAACGTATAAACTTTTTAAGCTTGAACACTCCTTTTCCTAATAACTAATTAGGCAATAGAAAGTTAAAAATTTCGTTGTGAAAATACACCGTTCCGCCCCGTTCCCCCTCCAACAGACACACACAAACTTAGCATTGGAACGAGAGCCCATGCATAGAAGTGGGACCGTAAGACAGCAAACTGTCTTCTTCAATGGAGGACGCATGCAGAGGTCACATGACACTGCGCAGGACAGGTCTTCCCCCTAGCCACCAGTGCAGCGAGCATCACATAGGAAGTCTGTCCTGATCTCTCCCATTGGGCTGAACAGAAATGTCCCATTTATTTCTATGGGAATGGCATGGATTCCCCCTATGATGTATTGGGATACTGAGGGATAAGGATTGGATGTAGAAGACTTAGGGCCTGATTCAGAGGCGGACGCTATTTGCGCTCGCTCGTTCAGAAAAAGGGGCCGGCTATTTAAATTGAGCGCTCGCTCTTTGCGGTCTGTTGATGCCTCTATGTCTGAGCGAGCGAATGAAACATGCGCTCGCTATTTTGTAAAGACGCCCCCTGGCCGCTCGCATCATACGTCATCTCCGCTATTTATTTGATAAATCGAGTACATTGAAAGGTGTCTGAACTGCTCGAAGAGCTTGTGGTTGGATTTTCCTACTGCAATCATGCGAACAGTTCAGGCTGAGAAACAACCAAGTGACGTGGTCGATGACGCTGCTTTGTTAATTATGCACACCCTTAAAAAGCCCGTTTTGACCGTTTGGCACGCCTGCGTTCGGATCTCCACTCCCCGTTTTCAAGCACCTTCCCCTGTTACCACCCACAAATGCCTCATCCTGTCACTCAAATTAGCAGCCACTCGCAATTTTGCGAACACACGTTTTGTGACCGCACTGACTGGTTGGCGCATGCGCATTACGACCCATACGCATGCGCAGATGTGCGAACATCGCTCGGAGCGAACGAGCGACCGCTTACGAGCAGCTCTGAATCAGGCCCTTAGCTTCCACTTTAAGTTTGACACAAACATTAAGGGGCCTGTTTATCCATATTTTTACTTAAAAATGTGAAAAATCATTTTCACATTTTTTTAGTATCTCATACATTTATTAGAGGGTAATTAGAGAAGTTTTCATGAAAAACTACTCTATGCCCTTTAACTCGCATATATTTTAGTATGCAGATCACACTTCCCATACTTGTAGTAATGGGAAATGTGATCTGCCTTAGATTTACTAAATATAAATTGTAAAACAATAATTGGGAAAGCCCTGTGATAATAACACCACCTTCAGATGGCGTTATCGGGGCTTTCCCCCCGGTCCCCCATCTCCTGCTCTGCTCTAACAGGCAGAGCCGGGAGCCGGCCCCAGTGATCAGCTGTGTGGTCTAAATAGACCTTAAGTTGATCACTGAAAAAAAAAAAATATTAAAAAAATAAAACACTTACCTGAATCTAGGGACCTGTGATCGGTGCTCCGGTGATGTTCTCTAGGGCTCCGGTCAGCTGGTCTCCCGGCTCCTGCATTGTGACCTTAGTCAGCTGCTGCATAGAACAGCTGACCGGGGTCACAATGCAGCAGCCGGGAGACCAGCTGACCGAAGCCCCAAAGGGAGGACTTAAACGAGCACCGATCACCGAGGTATGTGTGATGGGGGGGGCAGGTGAGTCGGTGGCGCATGCGCGGAACCTTCATTTTGAGAAAAATGCAGTGAGAAGACTGTGGAAGGACTTGCAGGGACAGAGCTTCATCACAAACTCTGGATTTTAGATAAATTCCTGTGATATTTGCTAAATTCGCAATACGAATTCAAGCGAAAATATCACACTACAACCACATTTGAAACGCGGATTGTAGTAAATAGGGCCCTAAGTCATAGTTGATCAGACTGAGTGATGAGTGATTGCTGACATTTCCATTTGGCCAAACGTGTGGGTGTAAACAAATAGTATGGGAAGTGTAAATAAGCGCAATAAATCAGAATAATGCAGCCTATAAACCAACCAATAAGAAGATCCATCTAACTTCTGTACATTTCTGAATTTTCAAAGTTGAATGTTGCTTTATAATGGCGCTTTCACTGAAGACATGTATCACGCAAAAAGGGACATAAACAAAAACAAAACCGTAGCGTAATACTGCAAGATGAGATGAACACCCAGGTGACACCCATAATAAATGCTGTGTATTCCACCACTCTCACATTCCAAACAATCCCCTCAGGGTTATCTCCTTCCTAGACTCTCACTTCTCACAGGCGGATCACAATTGGGTTCAGGATTTTCAAACCTTGAGAACACCTAATCCTGAGCACACTACTTATCCTGGGTGTCACCTTGGTGTTAATATCATCTAGTATCATTATTATTACACTATAGTTTTGTTTATGACCAAACATGTGGGCAGCCACGTTGGACACATTCATCCATTTGGTGGGCTCGATGAATGATACTGTATGTGAATTCTAGACTGGTCTGCTGACGACCTCACAGGCACAGACCAAACCTTTCTCCTGCAACAAATGATAAAACCCAATCTTCACCATAGGAGTCCATGCAAGTGCCAATATTACTCCAATCTGACTTAACTTGGGCAAACTGGTAAACTAAATGACCACTTTTAGATATGACACAGTGCAGGGATTTGGCTCCTTGCTACATCTGGGCCCAGCACTACAGTAACATGCCCATCAGTCCCCGGGTGCCATTGGCATTATGGAAACACCAAAGAACCACAGTAACTGAAAAGAGTAAAAAATAAACCATAAAAGGTGACGGGCTGCTGCTCCCCCTATACATGTCATGGATGCAGGGCCGAAACTAGGATATCTGTCACCCGGTGCAAGGCAGCAATTTTGCGCCCCCTTCCTTCCCGTACCTGGATTTTGTCCTTGCTCCTCCATAAGGCACTGCACTAGTTAAACGTCCCTGGTATAGTGACTTACATTATTCCACACCATAATGCCCATTACACATTATGCCACACACTGTAATGCCTATTACCAAAGGGCCACTTACATATTTGCAAGACACCATTTTATGCCCCACAGTAAGGCTTCTAATTACTTTAAAATGACCTGCTCATTGTCTGGGGTTTCATGCTCGTTGCCAGGGGGTTTCATGCTTGTTGACAGGGGGTTACATGCTCGTTGCCATGGGGTTACATGCTCATTGCCATGGGGTTACATGCTCATTGCCAGGGGGTTACATGAACGTTGCCAGGGGGTTACACGGGAGAAGATGCAGCGTTCAGCATCTCCTCCCGGCACTTGCGCTGGCCTAACAGACACTAGAGGTCCATGCGGACTGCTAGTCCGCATGGAATCTGCTGAAAATGGCCTTCCAAAAAGGCCACCGCCAAATAGGAGACAGACACTAGAGGTCCAGTAAGGACCTCTAGCATCTGTCTCCTCATTGGCGGCAGCCATTTTTGGATGGCCGTTTTCTGAATCTGCAGCCCCCAAGCCACCGTGAGTCATCCCTTTTTCACCCCCTGCATTCCGGCACCCGGTGCACGTGCACCTCTAGCCCCCCCCTAGTTGCGGCCCTGCATGGATGGGACAGGAGGGGGTTGGGTACGGGATCCTGGTGGTCAGAATCCCAACATTGTTAGGATACCGGTGCCTGTCGGTCAGTATCTTAACCCTCCCCCTCCCCCTAACCTAACCCTCCCCCTCTCCCTAACCTAACCCTCCCCATATCCCTACCCTAACCTCCTTCCCTGGTGCCTAAACTTAACATCCCCCCCACGTGCCTAAACCCAACCATCCCCCTCCCCCGCACACTAACCCTCCCACTAATCCCAGTTATTGCGGTCGGTATTATGGCGCCAGCATTCTAAGCGCCGGGATCCCGACTGTCAGGATTTTGACTGGATCACGACAGGAGGTACCTCTGTTTGAGTTAGGTACAGTGGGAGAACTGGTGTCGGGTGTGGGGGGGGAATGTAAAAGGGAGAGAATTGATATAAAGAAAATACCCCACAGGGGACAGAAGCAGAATGCAGAGGGATAGAGAGGTAGTGAGATAGGGATTAGTAGTAAGGGCCAGGCAGGGGGGAAATACCGGAATCGGTATGAATTACCACCGGACGCGGTTCAAATCCCGACAGTGGCTGGCCGACATGGCTGAAAATCCTGATCGTCCCAAGGTAAGTATTAACTAACCTAACCTCCCCTCCCTAACCCACCTTAGGGGTGCCTAACCTTAACCTTCCCCCAGTGCCTAACCCTAATCCCCCCTCTAAGTCCCCCCCCCCCACGGCGCCCGGCATCGCTTCGATCGGGATGCCAGGCGCCGGTCTACTGGCATCGGTAAAATGACAGGCGTCTAGATTTAGACGCCTGTCATTTAACCCTCACCGGGATAAAGCAGTCGGGAAGCCGGCTGTCGGGATTACGTCCGCCGGCATTCCCAACTGCATACCGGAAATACCAGATGGAGAGGCAGTGATGGGGAGAGGGGGAGAAAAAAACTAGAAGAGTTGAGAGGAATAATAAAGAGAAAACCATGGGAGGGAGAAGAGATATAATAGAAGTAATAACAGTGGTATAGGAGGGGCCCTCGATGGATTTGCACTGGGCCCCACATTTGCTAAGGTTGGCTTTTACTAATGACGTCCTAGACATTAATCATAAATAACTAAAGTCACATGATCATTGGGAATGGGTTCGATTCTCGTCAGCGGCAGCCCGACAGGAGCAGAGTGCGACGCAGCGGAAGCCCGGCAGCGCTGGAAATCCTGATCGTGGATAGGTAAGTATCCACTAACCTAACCTAACCCCCTTAACCCTAACCCTCCTTAGGGGTGCCTAACCCTAACTTCCCCCCGAAGTGCCTAACCCTAATCCCCCCTCTAAGTGCCTAACCCTAACCACCCCCTTCCCCGCTGCCTAAACCTAAGTCCCCCGGGGGGGGTGCCTAACCCTAAGTCCACCCCGGGGGTGCCTAACCCTAACCCTCCCTTCCCCTAGCCTAACCCTCCCGGGGGGGTGCCTAACCCTAAGTCCCCCCCGGAGTCCTAAACCTAACCCTCCCCCCCCCCGCGGCGCCAGGCATCACTACGATCGTGATGCTGGGCGCCGGTCTCCCGGCGTCGGGGAAATGCGGGCGTCTACATCTAGACGCCCGGCATTTCACCCTTGCCGGGATAAGACAGTCGGGAAGCCGGCTGCCGGTATATAGGCAGCCGGCTTCCCGATTGCTTCCCGATCATTGGTAGTAAGAGCACCATAATATACGATACAGCTGTCAGGAAGACTACTGTACATGAATCACCAATGCTGGTTGATGGAAGTACGGTATATAGTTACATAATTCCAGTCTTCCGAGCATGTAAGACAAACCATTATATTAGCTGTGCCATCGTGAGCCCAAGGAATGGTCTACAAGGGCTTATTAGCCCACATCTAGTCTGTTGTATATTGGCGCTTTCCTCATACAATGTGCCTGTGTCCTAAAACCCTGGCTGTGGTAACAGATCAGTAAGTGACTACCGAACAGTCACTGAACAGCCTACAAGACTGTTCTAAATTGCAGAATCATTTTGCAGCTAATTATAGTACTTAGCTTAGATTCTAATGCTAAATAAATGTATTTTCCATCTAAAAACTCAATTAGTCTGCTTAAACCGTATCTTTACTTGCAACCTGAGAATATAGATGTCATTCTGTATTCATATAAATTTGCTTCCTACATGAGAAAATTGCATTCCAATTTAAAATAGTAATTATGTGCCGACACTGTAATTAGACTAGTCATACATAAAAAGTCTTAGAAACAGTTAAAGTGGAATTTGGCTGAGTGCAGACAAACATTAATAATTCTAATTATGTCACAATAAAAGGAGGCCTCATCCTTCCCCTGTATAGAAAACCAGGCACATTATACCTCCTGAACACAATGAAATCATTACTACCGGACAGCATTGCAATACGTGTGTTTTCCTGCTATGATCTATTATTTTGTGTGACATGTAAAATGGTGACAGAAGGTTGTGTTTGGGGAAAGTCTCTGCACTCTCTTTTAGTTTTCCAAGAAACTCAACACTTTCCAAATCCCACAGACGGAACTGTACAGAACAGTAATTATACCTCTGCAATGAATGCGTCTATTCAATGGGGATAGAGTGTAGAATAGATGCCGGGCAAGTCATACAGTGGCAGGTGGGGGTTCAATGGTCCAAACTTTCTTTTGACTATAAATTCACAGTTATATCAGCAGCAATGTACAGCTGGGGAATCACTGTAGTGACAAATACCATCAGGCTCAGGCTACCTTGGTAAAAATACAGTGACAGGAAAGTGTAAAAAAAAAAAAGAAAAAAAGCGTATTAAGGGGTCTATTTACTAAGCCTCGGATGGAGAAAAAGTGAACGGAGATAAAGGCCCAACCAACCAGCTCCTAACTGTCCCTCACACTCTGGTTGGAATCCTGAACAGGTTTAGTGGAGGCCACAGGACACATTAGTAACTGTTTGCTCACAAGTACTGTATCAGAAGACGTTTTCTAAACGGAATTGGTATGAAATACCGTCGGCCGCATGGTTCGATTCCCGTCAGCGGCAGCCTGACAGAAGCAGAGTGCGACGCAGCGGAAGCCCGAAAGCGCTGGAAATCCCGATCGTGGATAGTTAAGTATCCACTAACCTAACCTAACCCCCCTAACCCTAACCCTCCTTAGAGGTGCCTAACCCTAACTTCCCCCCCAAGTGCCTAACCCTAATCCCCCCTCTAAGTGCCTAACCCTAACCACCCCCTTCCCCGCTGCCTAAACCTAAATCCCCCGGGGGGTGCCTAACCCTAAGTCCCTCCCGGGGGTGCCTAACCCTAACCCTCCCTCCCCCTAGCCTAGCCCTAACCCTCCCGGGGGGGTGCCTAACCCTAAGTCCCCCCCGGGAGCCCTAAACCTAACCCTCCCCCCCCGCGGCTGTCCGCTCGCGGCGCCCGGCATCACTACGATCGTGATGCCGGGTGCCGGTCTCCCGGCGTCGGGGAAATGCCGGGATAAGACAGTTGGGAAGCTGGCTGCCGGTATTTAGGCAGTCGGCTTCCCGATTGCCTCCCTTCTAAACTTCGCCCTGAGGATAAGGACTGTTTGTCTGTAAAACATATCAACTAAATGCTGATATCAATGCTAAGTAAAAACACTAAGTATAAACACTAAATGCTGATATCAATGCTAACTAAGACTGTGAGATGAAGCCACTTAGGGCCCCATTTATTAAGGATCGCATTTTGCAATGCAATCAGGGCATGCAGTACCGCCCATGATCGCATTACAAAATGCGATCATACTGGCTGAATGTACGTACCGGCACATGCAGGGAGACGGGATCCGAAAGAGCCCGTCCCTGCGATGTGGCCGGAGCGCATTCCGGGCTACTGCGCATGCGCAGTCCCACGGACTGCACATGAGCGGCGCCCATTGCCGGCGGAGGGATCTGGGAGAACCCTCCGCCGGCTGAAATGCGGTAAGTCCCCATAGACTACAGCGGCTAACGCTATCTTCAGATGGCGTTAGCTGCTGGGGCCTATACCTGGATGCTTCGCATTCCCGATATTGATACATTTGGCAGCATTGCATCCCCTATAGAAACCTACGGGGGAGGCCGTTGCCGGCGGCAATGGAGGGATCGCAGCAGGTATCAGAGATCGGAGATACCTGCTGCGGTCCCTCTTTCATACATCCGGGGGATACTAAGTATTTGAGGTAAACCCCCGAAAACAGGTGTTTTCAGGGAATTTACCTCAAATGCACTTTGATAAATGAGCCCCTTAGTCCTCAGCGGCACTAGCACCAACAGCGATGTGTGTGGTGTGCTTAACAGGGACGGCAGAGATACATGACTGACATCAGACCAAGACTTCTGTCAAGTGCCTGCCGCCTGCCCTAGCCGCCTCATTACTCCCGCTAATAACGGACAGGCTCCCCCATACTTGGCCTTACCAGAGGCCCCACATGGAGAGGTGAGCTGACACTCTACTACGCCCAGACCACATTACAGGGGGACGGGTCCGCACTTAACGCTACATTAATATTCCATCAGCGGGTGTAAGAACCGGCACACTACAAGCACATATCCAACGCTGGTTGCATACAAGGACGCGTGCTATATATTGGATATACTGAGAGCACAATCCCTCACTCTGAGGAAACTGAGTTGGATAATACAATTTATATTATAAGTGCATTGGAAAGTGGTGAGTACATTCATTTCATACATATCTAATCCAAGCAGAGACTATGATTATGTGATCTAATAGTGATTGAACTGTGTCTGATATTAATCTGCTAGATCCATTATTAGGACCATTATATGTAGCAGTGTGCTGGATACATTGAACATTTTTATAAATTAGATGTATTTTACTGATGTCTCATACTTCATGGTTTTAACAAATGTTTTTGTGTGATTCGGAAAAGCCTTTTTATTGGGATCAATTAAGCACAATTATTATACTTAGTATCAGCATGTAGTAATCTATAGTGTCAGAATTGCAACTGACACCGAGCCCTGCTGATCTCAAGGTTATTCATATATATATATATATATATATATATATATATAAATAACATCTAGATCAGATATATATTATATATTATATATATATACCCACATACACACATATGTACATTTTTTGTATTTATTTTAATTTTTTAATTTATCCAATTAATTATTTATCTACCTATTTGTTACACGTGTGCCTTACAAGCGCTGGCTGTAGACTGAGGTTGTCATTATCTGGTAGCTGTTTGGCTGTAATTGCAGATATTGTTCAACATTCCTAACGTCTTGCGATAAATCTTTTCTGAAGTGTTTGATTGTCAGTCAGTATTTTCTCCATCTGAAACATCATTGCTGACAAACAAATACTGGACTATATAGCATCTCACAGAAAACATCAGTAACTAGTGGAGGGGTTAAGGAGGGATCGGTATGAAACACCGCCGGACCCGCAATAGAAGACCCCGACAAGTAAGTTTTTTCACTATTACTAATACCTCTTTTCCACCAAAAACCCAGGTCAGACCCATTTACACTGCACCTTTGATCTGGGTTACTCCCAGGTCAGCCCTGTTCACACTGAACTCAGGTCTGCCCTGCTAAACCTGTGAGGTCATAAAAAGTGGGAGGTGACTGCTCCACAACCACCAATCCGCTCATTTTAGGCAAGATCCAGGTCAGATAACCCGGGTTGCGCCGTTTACACTGCACCATTACCTGGGTCCATCCTGGGTCCAACCCTGGTAGCTACCTGGGTTTGATTGCAGGGTCACTTGACCCAGGATATTTTTCAGGGACCCTTTTACACTGAGCTGCGACCCGGGTAGACCCAGCAATAACCCAGGTTTTTGCTCTGGTGTAAAAGGGGTATAACCCTCTCTCCCCATAGCCCCCCCTTAGGGGTGCCTAACCCTAACCTGCCCCCCAAGTGCCTAAATCTAACCCCCACCTTCCCCGCAGCCTAATCCTAACCCTCCCGGGGGGGGTTGCCTACCCCTAACCCCCCCCCCCGGGGGTGCCTAACCCTAATATCGAATCTTGAAGTCACGTCTTTATTAGTGTATCAACAGTAAGTCCTATGGTAGCTTTGTGGAAGAACCTTAGCACAGGGAAACATGCTTATCCATCTAAAGGTGTTTTTCAACCTATGCACAGCTAAAACGCTGGTGTGTTTATTTACTAATACCTCAATACCTCTTTTCCACCAAAAACCCGGGTCCAACCTGGGTTTTTGGACATGGTTCCAACCCAGGTCGGACCCCATTTACACTGCACCTTCGATCTGGGTCAGCCCCGTTCACACTGAACCTGGGTCTGCCCTGCTAAACTTGTGGGGTCATAAAAAGTGGGAGGTGACTGCTCCACAACCACCAATCAGCTCATTTTAGGCATGACCCAGATCGGATAACCCGGGTCACACCGTTTACATTGCACAATTACCCGGGTCCAACCCTGGTAGCTACCTGGGTTGGATTGCTGGGTCACTTGACCCGGGTTATTTTTCAGGGACCCTTTTACACTGAGCTGCAACCCGGGTAGACCCAGCAAAAACCCAGGTTTTTGCTCTGGTGTTAAAGGGGTATTACTGTGCTGAAATCTTTACAAATTAAATAAAATAGGTTTTTCATTTTGAAAAATGGGATCAGTTTGTTACAGATCCAGTCATTAAACAAACTGGTCTGACAACAGGACTGGCACATGTGGGCATGGCCACCGTGCAGCATGCTTGAAGTATAGGAGCTGTCCACCCACTCTCTCCCCGGGACCCCTACATTACCGCAGACAGGAGCTAAATTGTGCTGCAATCAGTCTTATTTCATAGGTCTGAGGAGAAGAATTTGCCTCTTATAAGGAGAACTGGATGGATTTGCTGCAGGCGGACAGATCAGATAGTACTGTTATCCATGTACTGGGTATAAACCCGCCTACTATTTTAGGAATTTAGATCAGTATTACATATTACAAAATATATATTATATAGTCCAGTAAAGTGATTGCTTGTAGATTAACAAGAGGAATTGACATATTATCATAATGCTGGAAATAGCCCACATGAGAATGCATCAGACACAATTATGGCCATAGATGGAGGTTCTGGACGCTCTTCCTACTCTGTGGTCAATATTCCTGTGTGAGTAACAGCTGTCTGCAATTCAGGAATATTTTATTCCACCGCTAGAATTGCTGGAGGGGTTAAGAACCAAGGAAAAGACTAATTGCAAAGTATTTGGCACGATCTCCTGGGCTACACTGATAGCCATATAGTTTCATGTCCTTGTCTACACTTTAGGTCATGGAGAGCTGCCAGCAAGGATTTCACAAGTTTTAAGTGAAAATGGCTGATTTAAAGCAAATGTCTATTCCGAGCCCTTCTATGCCTTAGACAGTTGTGGACTTATATTATATTTTAATAATATTTTAATAACAGATTAAAATTAGTTTTCAGCTGTTAATGGTCAGAAGAGTTTCTCAGGTTTATCATGGAAAGTTTGGTGTCTTTCTATTAAGAACTTGCAGACAAACAGTATCCGTGACAAACAATAACTAAATGAGTAAGGTGGGAATGTCACGGCCAGGGTATTTCAGCATGGCGCTAGGCGGGTGTTACCTGTGAGGTCATTGTGGCGCGGGCTGTCTGGTGGCGGAGCTGGTGTCTGGCGGGGGGCTTTGGCTGCGCGCGTTGTTGTGCGGCCCTGTTGTCACTCTGCGCTGGTGAGGCCTGGCGGCGTCTCCGTTCTGTTTGGCATGGGCGTCGCCATCTTGCCTTCTGGCCATGTGATGCGGCTGGCCAATCCTGGTGAGTCACATGTTCCCTCCGGCCAGTAACAGCACGGCATGGGGTATTTAGGAAGGGTCAGTACCTTCCTTCTTGGCCAGTGCAACGTGTATCTCAGCCTAGCTGAGAGGGAGTTCTCTGTGCTTTCCTGTTCCTGTGAATTCGCTGTCTGCCAGTCTGCCTGTCAGCTCCTAGCTTCCGCTGGACTACCCCGCTTCCTCCATCACCCTTGCCCATACCTGAGTGCCTGAGCCTGCTGACATCCTGCTCATTGCCTTAGTTCACTACCTGCATACCTGGCTATTATTTTCCTGCTTCACTACCTGCATACCTGGCTGATTATTTTCAGTCTCACTACCTGCATACCTGGCTATTATTTTCCTGCTTCACTACCTGCATACCTGGTTGATTATTCCAGTCTCATTACCTGCACACCTGGACAGCTCTAATTGTTTCTACTTGGACATTAACCCATTACTCCCACCACAGAACTCTTGTGCACATTTATATATTCCTGGACTTTTATTTACTGCTATAGTTTATGTCTGCTCAAGCACTTATTAAAAAACCTAGTTTTTATTCAAACCCGCTTCTGTGTTCGCTCCTGCTACCACCCCGGGTCCACAAACAACCCAGAACATAACAGGGAAGCTATGGAAGTTTTCACTAATTGCAACAAAACTGCAGACCCTCTACAGATTCATAAAAGCCTCCAAAGGACCACCCTTTCTATTTTACTAGGTATTGCTTTAGACCAGTGGTTCTCAAACTCGCTCCTCAGGACCCCACACAGTTCATGTTTTGCAGGTCACCCAGCAGGTGCACAGGTGTACTCATTACTCACTGATACATTTTAAAAGATCCACAGGTGAAGCTAATTATTTCAATTGTGATTCTGTCAGGAGACCTGGAAAACATTCACTGTTTGGGGTCCTGAGGACCGAGTTTGAGAACCTGTGCTTTAGACCATAGCATTATGCTACTTTAGAATATAAAAATCCTGTGCTTTATCTGTGCACAGGTAGCCTAAACATACCATCATAAGACCAACTTACATCCAACCAGCCAACTATTTGATTGGTTGGAATGAGAATCTGGTAACATATGGGAGTAACTGATGATCAGCAATTTGCTCCTAAATGCCAGAAAACAGATGAAAATGACGTCAGACAAGTTTGTTAAATGTTTGATCTAAATAATCTGTTCAAACAACAGTTTTTGTAAATTTTCTGGTGTTTGGGAGCAAATTGCTGATTGTCATTTACTTTCATACATTACCATATTTTCATTCCAACCAATCAACTAGTTGGATGGTTGGATGTAAGTTGGTCTAGTGTGTGGCCAGCTTTACTCATTGTCCTTCTACACCCAGAGCCCTCACTCTAAAGCTGGCCACACACTAGACCAACTTTCATCCAACCAGCCAACTATTTGATTGGTTGGAATGAGAATCTGGTAACGTATGGGAGTAACTGATGATCAGCAATTTGCTCCTAAATGCCAGAAAACAGATGAAAATGACGTCAGACAAGTTTGTTAAATGTTTGATCTAAACAATTTGTTCAAACAACAGTTTTTGTCCATTTTCTGGTGTTTGGGTGCAAATTGCTGATTGTCATTTACTCCCATACGTTACCAGATTCTCATTCCAACCAATCAACTGGTTGGATGTAAGTTGGTCTAGTGTGTGGCCGGCTTAACAAATCATACCCTCTCCAAACTACTGTCTGCAGCACTGGAACAGAACATACTGTATGTGTCCAATTTGCATCCACTCAAAATGTTGGAACCTTATAAGTAAAAGTATAAAAACATATTAAAACAAGCTTTGGTATTAGGAAGGGGAACATTGTGATGTCATTGTGTGATGACGATTAATATTTATAAATTGGTGGACAGAGAAATAAGTCTCCGATGCCACACTACTCCGGAAGACTCACATGCATATTACACCCTAATCCTACACCCCTGCAGGCAGTGGAGAATGTTTACTATATACCAACCACTTAACTGTGTACAAAGGACTAAAACTTTAAACCTTAAACACCAGCTCTCTCCTTGTTTCTTCTTTACAACTGACCAGATTTTGATTACAATAACATCATCTCGCTTACAGGAACAACAATTTGCGCGATTTAGTGGAGACACTAGTAAAGGCCTTGTCCACCGGTAGTAGCGGACCTCTGAGCGGTGCAAAGCACGTGGCAGTACTTGAGTGATCGCCCATGCAGTTTGTTCACAACTCCTAGTACAAGAATTTGCATTTTGAATTAAAATATATATCACCTCGTCTGTATAAATGGCTCATGCAACAGCAACGACCAGGGCCGGATTAGGGTCTGTGGGGGCCCCTGGGCAACAAACTTGTGGGGGCCCCTGTATACCACTGTCCCCTGTAGTAATGCCCCTTATGCAGTGCCCCCTGTAGTGTCCCTTATATAGTGCCCCTAGACCCAGTAGTGGTCCCCCTATGCAGTGCCCCCAGTAGTGCCCCTTATATAGTGCCCCCAGACCCAGTAGTTGTCCCCCCTAAGCAGTGCCAGTTATATAATGCCCCAGTAGTGGTCCCCCTATACAGTGCCCCCATTAGTGCACCTTATATAGTGCCCCCAGACCCAGTAGTGTCCCCCCCTATGCAGTGCCCCTTATATAATGCCCCAGTAGTGGTCCCCATATACAGTGCCCCCAGACCCAATAGTGGTCCCCCCTAAGCAGTGCCCCTTATATAATTCCCCAGTAGTGGTCCCCCTATACAGTGCCCTCAGAATGCCCTTTATATAGTGCCCCCAGACCCAGTAGTGGTCCCCCCCCCACATGCAGTGCCCCTTATATAGGGCCCCCAGTAGTCCCCCCTTATGCATTGCCCCCAGAAGTAGTCCCCCCATATACACTGCCCCCAGTAGTAGCCCACCCCTATTCAGTACTGCCAGTAGTTGTCAGTAGTTATCCTATGCATTGCCCCCAGTTCCCCCATGAAGCGGCCCCCCTTATGCAGTGCCCCTTACACACACAAAAAAAAACACCACACAACTTACCTGAAACCCCGCTCCTGTCCGCTCCGGCTCCTCTTCTCCTGCAGTATGGGAGAGACGTCAGCGTCATGAAGTCACTCCCATCATCACCCGGGGGGGGGGCGGAAGACAGAGCTAGTGAGTGAGCTCCAGCCGGCTCCCTCTGTTGAAGCAGCAGCCAATGAGAGTCTGTGTGACTCTCATTGGCTGCTGTAACAAACACACAGCTACCGCCAGCAGCTCTATGTTGTCACTGTGTAGTGTGGCCGCGCTCACTGCGTGGTCTACACTAAACTAGTGGCGGGGATACTAGCGGCAGGTCAACCCAGCGTCTGCACCGCTGCTAGTGAGGGCCCCTCTGTGTGTGGGGACCCCGGGACGACCATCTCTGTCGCCCCCCCCCTTAATCCGACCCTGGCAATGACTGCTCTTGGCTGTGCTAGCTGTGTGCATAGGGTATTTGAGAAAGAACAGGGAAACTGAGAGGAACCAGCGTTTGACCTCATTAAGCATAAATAAATAGGGAGGAGGATAGAGAGAGGCGACAACTTCTATTTTACTCTGTACTTCACAGTTCAACTTGGAGAAAATGTTTCTTGGTACAGAGTAAGGGCCTGATTCAGAGCCGGACACTCTGACCAGAGCGCTTGCTCCGAATCAGGGCCCTCCTCCCTCAACTTGGAGCGGCCTCATGGACGGTGGTGATGATGGTCGCAATGGTCAAGACCATCGCGACCATCGGGCTTGCGACGAGACCCTGCGGTAGGGTCTCGGTGACCGCAAGCCCTGGAGTGATTTTGGCTCTATCAGAGCCAAAATCACTGCCACTGACATCACTACTGATGTCAGTGGGGCCGGACTCAGACGGTAGGCGTTCCCAACGCCTCCATCTGGCAGCTACGCCCAAGGCACGCCCACCAAAGGGGGCGTGCTGTCACTCACCATCGACAGCACGCCCCCTTTGGTTCAAGACCCATAACGACAGCTTGGCCATCGTTATTCGGGTCTCGCGCATGCGCACGACGGAGCTCCCTCCATCGTGCGCATGCGCAATTCGGCACCATCGACCCGCTTGCGAGCGTCCTGCGCTTGCGAGCGGGTCTGAATCAGCCCCTAGGTGTATGAGGACTACTCATTTCACAGCTCAGCAACTAGTGAAGACACAGTTACACAGGACGGTATATATAGCAGTGCTGTAGGACTTGCAGAAAATATAGGGAGAACACGACTTCCTAGCAGTTCCCAATCTCTCGATCAGATTATGCTGACAGTTTATAGAGAACATCACTACAGACGCCATCGCCTGGTTACAATGTCATACAAAACGATTACCTCTCTGTTCTCTCCACTGAATCACAACTTCTAGTTAGATTTTAGAAAGCTTTTTATTTATTGTATCGAACCTAAACATCCTGAGTAGATGCACATGGAAAGTGTTGGATGAAAAGAAACATAGAAAATGAGGATGTTTTGAATAAAAGTAACAAATATAGATTTACTGTAATTGGATACAAGAGTTCTAGATAACTATGAATGTATCAGAATATAAACCTTTCCATGAGATGGTACAACACAGCGTCTTCCTCCGTCAGGCAGCAGGATAAGGCACCTGACGCACTTGGTAACATGTAACACAACACGCTACAGAGATACACTGACTGCGGGAGATCAGAGACTACAAAGAGATTATACAATAAGTAAGGTTTAGGAGAATACAGAAAACACCCTGACTTTTATAGGCCATCTTTTCTATTTACCATTACTCACGGCAACACTTCATTTCACAATGTGTGGTGACTTAATAAGAGTGCTTGTCTGTGTACAGAGATAAGTTACGCAATGTGCCTGCTTGATAGGTCATCTATAAAATGTTTTGTTCTCTGCTAAGAGGTTCAAACTAAACACCCAAATGTTATAGACATATTAATACCAACTCCCAATTTTATAGTTATATTAATGATATCTTAGTTGTGTAAGGTGAATGAGCTGGAACAACCTGTGACAGATGCATGAAAAGTGTGTCAATGACATGAGTACGGCCCTGTTATCTGTGCTGCCGACACCTCGCACAGTCCAGCTGTCACGAACTCTCGGGCGGATTGTGGATGCTACCCTTAATCAGGGAATTGGCTAGGCCTATTCCTCAGACGCGGAATCTAATGTGTCGGCGGTATTCACCAGGGACCCGCGCAAGAAGGTATGGACTTGGCCGCGTCCGACACACAGGTCGCGGCCCTCGGGTTAGGTTTCCCTATACAGGCGCTGGGAGACTTGGTAGGAGTGCAGAAGACTTAGCGTAGTCGACTAGCCGGGTCAGAACCAAACAGAGGAGACGGTACCAGGGAGCAGACGTAAACGGGTCACAGGGAATAGCCGAGGTCAGAACCAGATATCAAACACGGAAACCGGGGTCAGGCAGAATCAGAGTCAAGAACAAGCAAAGGTCAGAACCAATAGTCAGGATATACACAGGAACGCTGGAGTATGGTAATGGAGCCTATACTCTGGCACTGAGGTACTCCCAGGATCTTCCTTATATAGGTCTGGGTTCAAGCCAGACCCAATCAGTGACTTCCTAACCCTACCTGCCTCTTTAATCTACTTGCAGTACGGCACACTCGCCCCTAGCACCATCTGCACAACTTCACAGGAGAAGCCCACGGCAACAGGCGCTGGGATCTCCCTACTTGCCACTTGTCTGAGCACGAGACAGGCAGCCCGGGAGGACGTAAATCGGCAGCGGGCGCCGGGATCTCCCTGCCCGCTGGCCGCCAGGGAGCCCGTGCTGCCGGACCCGGTAAGTGATGACCGGTGTCCAGCACACTGTGACACCAGCAACTGCATCAGCTTCTCTGTGCATAAGATAAATTGGTGTGTGTTGGCCTGTGTTACTGAATGCATCTCTACTATTTCATCTTGGATGGAGTCTCATCACCACAAATTCAAAACAGAAAGTTTAAAAATATTCCCACCGGCCAACCTGAAATCTCAAACGTGCTCACTATGTACTATCCTTGACTAGGGAATGTTCTTTACTCCCAATGTGCAATCTGTATCCAAGTCCTATTACATACATCTAGGGGACATTTCCAGTATACACACATCTCACACCAGACACTGCAAAGACTTTAATTTATGCCTTCATTATCACCCACATTAATTGCAGTAGTAGTCTCCTTACTATTCTCCCCCCCCCCATCTATTGTGACTGATATTCCTCACAAAATGCTCTTCTACTGCTCCGCTGTGTCACTCCCTCCATTAGTTGCCTGTATTTTACCAAACTCATAAATACTAATAGACTTCTCCTAGCTTATGTCAGATATCCCCAGCTCGCACTTCCCCTCTGCCCAAGATTTGAGTCTTTCATCCACTCTCATTATGTTTCCATTCACAGTTAATAAACATTTTTCGGGCTGTACTTAATCTATGCAATGCTCTCCCTCTCACACTAATACGCTCTTCTAGCTTCCATCCCCTGAATACTTCTTCCTCTGTAAGCTCATCATATTCCTGATCAACATAACCTCCATAAAGCAAATATATCCAATTACATCCCCTCTACACACACAACTTACATGGGGCTGATACAATTAGCCACGGAACTTACCACAGGGTTTTAGCTCCCAAGTTAAGTGCCCGGGGCTATTCACTTGTAAAAAATCCACCTCTGCAACAGAGAGTACATAAAACACCACAGGGAATGAGAAGAGTGGAAATAATGATTTCTAGCATACTAACCTATTAAACCCCTTCTAAAACATACTTAGGCAAGCCCCAGGTGTGTATGGAGCTGAAGCCAAGTGGAAAGGTGGTCATCTCTGAAACAAGAACTGAGGAGGGATGTAGTTATGATATCTACAGCTGCCATCCCAGCTGACAAAATCCCGTTGAAAAGAGCATGGGTGGGGTGGTTAGGTACCCCCGGGGGTTAGGGTTAGGCACTAACGGGGAGGGTTAGGGTGCTGGATGGGGAGAGTTAGTGTTAGGATGCAAGAAAGGAGGGTTAAGGGGAGAAGGGGGGAGGGTTAATAAACTTAGGTGTGGACCATAAGGTCTACAGTAAAAAGGTAGGCAATGTTTAGGTAGACACCACAAGTTAGACAGGCAACAGGTCCATAGGGTCAAAAGGTTGACACAAATGGTCAACATAAAAATGGTCTACACTTTTTTCCTAGTTCTAATCCTTACCCTAACCATCCCCTTGTTGCCTAACCCTCCCCTCCTGGTGCCTAACCCTACCACCCCTTCTAGTGCCTAACCCTGAAGTAACCTTATAAATATTGCGTGCCTCCCCTCACCCTCCAAGTCACTAAAATGTGCCTTATGGAATGCACGCTCTGTCTGCAACAAACTAACATCCATCCATGACCTCTTTATTTCAACTAACCTCAACCTTCTGGCGATAACAGAAACATGGCTCAGACACTGTCTCCCCTGCTGCACTTTCTTATGGTAACCTACACTTCTCACACACCTCCAGGCCTGGTAATTGTAAAGGAGGTGGGGTAGGACTATTACTCTCCCAATCTTTTACATACACAGTTCTCCCACATGTACCTTCACTCACATTTACATCATTTGAAGTACATTGTATCAGAACTTTCACCCCTTTCTCTCTGCGAGTTGCTGTTATCTATCGCCCACCTGGGCCACCTCAACAATTTCTGGAAAATTTTTCTGCCTGGCTCCCTCACTTCCTATCCTCTGACATCTCCACCATCATTATGGGTGATTTCAATATCCCCATTGACAGTCCACAATCTCCTCATGCCTCCAACTACTCTCTCTAACCTCCTCTCTTGGCCTCTCCCAATGGACTGACTCCGCTACTCATAAGGAGGGCCACTGCCTTGATCTTGTATTCACCCGACTATGCTCAGTCTCTGATTTCACTAATGCTCTTCTCCCTCTCTCAGATCACAACCTTATCACCTGCACACTCTCCTCAATTACATCAACCTCAACGTCAGTGAAATCAACCACACCTCCTAAAACCCGCAGAAATATTAATGCTATTAAGTTTCATCAACTATCTACCTCTCTACAACAACAACTCTCACCAATTTCTACATTCACTTCTCCACAGATTGCTGCAACACACTTAAACCAGATTCTAGAAAAAGCCCTTGATGAAGTAGCTCCAGCTACCCATCACACACCACGTAAACTTAGACGTCAACCGTGGCATTCTAACTTTACAAGGCATCTACAAAAACTCTCACGTAAAGTAGAACGTCAGTGGCGAAAGTCTCATACTCCAAGTGACTTCCTCACATATAAGACTATCTACAACTCTTATCGTACTGCTCTGGACACTGCCAAACAAACATATTTCCAATCTCTTATCTCTGCTCAAGCCTCTAACCCCAAGCGACTTTTTAATACATTTAAACTGCTTCTTACCCCTCCCTCACCCAAACCACCTGCTACTATCTGTGCACAAGATTTTGCTTCCTATTTTAGGGACAAGATTGATGAGATCCGAAATGAAATGGTATGCTCTTCCTCAGCTAGTGACCTGCTCAATTCGCTACCTGTATCCTCTGGCACATTCTCTTCATTTGATCTCACAAATGAAGATGAAGTATCTTCCCTCTTCTCATCCTCCTACTCTATTACCTCTTCTCTAGATCCTATACCCTCACAAATCAGTAAAGCTCTGTCTCCTGTGCTTATCCCAACCCTAACTAAAATCTGTAATCTCTCTCTCTCTACTGGCATCTTTCCATCACTGTTCAAGCATGCAGTGATTACTCCTATTCTGAAAAAACAAAACTCTGACCCCAACACTCTCTCAAATTACCGTCCTATCTCCCAGCTCCCATGCCCTTCCAAGCTACTGGAGAGACTTGTCTACACTCGCCTCACACACTTTCTTAACTCACACAACCTATTGGACCCACTTCAGTCTGGCTTCCGTTCCCAACACTCCACAGAGACAGCACTGACTAAGGTAGTAAATGATCTGGTCACTGCCAAGGCTAAAGGCCATTACTCACTCCTAATTCTTCTAGATCTCTCTGCTGCTTTTGACACTGTTGACCACTCTCTTCTCATACAAACACTACAATCCCTGGGTTTTAAGAACACTGCTCTTTCTTGGTTCTCTTCCTACCTATCTGATCGCTCTTTCACTGTTCGTTTTTCTGATTCCGCCTCCTCTTCGCTACCTCTATCAGTTGGAGTACCTCAAGGCTCTGTGTTAGGGCCTCTGTTATTCTCAATCTATACCTCCTCTCTTGGCAAACTAATCAGCTCTTTTGGATTTCAGTACCATCTGTATGCGGATGATACTCAAATCTACCTATCTTCCCCAGATTTATCACCAACTGTACTAGTCCGTGTCACTGAATGTCTTTCTGCAATTTCATCTTGGATGTCATCTCGCCACCTGAAACTTAATATTTCTAAAACAGAATTAATTATATTTCCACCAGCCAACAACAGTTACCAACATGATCTCTCTATCACAGTTGATAAGTCGACAATCCACCCTGCCCCACAAGCTCGCTGCCTTGGTGTCATCCTTGACTCTGAACTGTCCTTTGTTCCCCACATTCAATCTGTCTCTAAATCATGTTACATACATCTAAAAAACATATCCAAAATTCGACCATATCTCACACAAGACACTGCAAAAACTCTAATTCATGCACTTATTATTTCCCGCCTTGACTATTGCAATAGTCTCCTTACTGGTCTTCCCAAAAACAGGCTATCGCCATTACAATCAATTATGAATGCAGCTGCAAGGCTTATCTTCCTTGCCAAACGTTCATCGTCTGCTGCCCCGCTCTGTCAGTCCCTCCATTGGTTGCCGGTTTTCTACCGTATTCAATACAAAATACTCTTACTTACACATAAGGCTATTAACCAAACCACACCAACATACATCTCTTCACTCATCTCAAAATATCGCGCTACCCGACCTCTCCGCTCAGCACAAGATCTGCGTCTCTCATCCCCATGCATTACTTGCTCCCACTCACGGTTACAGGACTTTCTTAGGGCTGCACCCACTCTATGGAATGCCTTACCACGCAAAATACGACTTTCCTCTAGTCTCCAATCCTTCAAGCGATCCCTGAAAACTCACCTCTTCAGGCAAGCTTATCAGATCCCAGAACCGCCCTCACAACCTTCATAGTTACCATATCTAATTATATCCCCTTTTACAGTCCACACATAACCTCACACATTGTCTTTCTCTCACATCCTCATGACATTTGGCCGACATTCCTGTGTGACTGGATCATGCAGCCAGCCAAGAAACTGTGCATTGTGGCTGGACCAAGATGCAATATATAGCACCTATCCTTGTGTATCAATGCCTATTTCCCTATAGATTGTAAGCTTGCGAGCAGGGCCTTCCTACCTATATATCTGTCTGTTATTACCCAGTTTTGTTCTATCAATGTTGACAATTGTAAAGCGCAACGGAATATGCTGCGCTATATAAGAAACTGTAAATAAATAATAGTACATAAATAACCCTGAAATAACTGCCTAACCCTAACCTTCCCTCCTGGTGCCTAACCCTTACCGTTGGGGTAAGTACCTAACCCTAACAAAAACACATTGACCATTTTTCTGTCGACCCTTTGTACCAGTCGACCTTCTTACATGTCGACTTTTAGTGTGTCGTCCTTGTGTCCCTGGTGACCTATTGCCTGTCTAACTTGTGGTGTCTACCTAAACATTGTCTACCTTATCTAAAGACCGGATACCATTATACTTACCAGTCCCTTGTCGGGATCCTGAGCATCGGGATGCCACGGTGGGTATATTGACCGCAGGCATCCCGACTGCCAGGATTTCATACCAATTCCTGCTGGGCTCCCTTGTTTCAATATCAATACTATCTGTGCATTTCTCTGCCACAAAACCAAAAAACTAGATTTTAAGATCTATGAAGACATTTCCACTACATAGAAATGACAATGCTAAAATAGTTTAGGGGTTTGGTTTTCTCCAATGAAAACCTGAAGCCGATTAGGGAGACTGATAAAGCTTCTACTTAATGAAAATGTACAATATCTCGAATCTCGAATGCTTATCAAAGAGTCACGTTTTCATGGGTGCCATTGGAGGCAATGCTTCAGGGTCATTCCATGTACTGTACATAGGGAACTAGTTTAGAAAATTTAAGATTTTCTTTGGAAATTTTGTCTCGGCATATTTCCCTAGCGTACACCGCTCGCTCTGAATGAGGGCGGCCGCTTCACATTTAAAATCTGGCCTCCTGGCCACTCGCTAAGATGTGGGTGACCACCTACAGCTTTAGCGAGTGGCCAGGTTGATGGTCGCGATGTTCGAGACCATCGCGACCATCGGGGCTTGCGACGAGACCCTTGTGGTAGGGTCTCGACTGCTGCAAGCCCCAGTGAGCTTTTGGCTCTAATAGAGCCGGAAGCTCACTACCGACATCACGAGTGATGTCAGTGAGGCCGCCCCCAAAAGGCAGACGTTCCTTCGGGACACCTCCGTTTGGCCAACGACCCCCCCCCGCCTATAAAACGGTGCGACACCATCGATAGCCATCCCTTTTGTAGAGAGCCCCGGAGCAAGAGAATTTCTCTCTCGCTCAGGGGCTTGCGCACGTGCAGTGCAGCTGCTGCGCATGTGCATGGCCTCAACATCAACCCGCTTGCGAGCGCTCAGTGCTTGCGAGTGGGTCTGAATGAGACCCTCAGTCAGCAATAATTGTTCCTCCAGTTGTGTACGTCTGGTGAGTGCTTGTGGCAGAGCACATGCTGAATTTCATCAAGGTGGAAATTTTGGTCAACTTCAAGGTAAGAAAAGTTGACATTAATATTGATATTTATAAATGTCTTCTAATACAACTGAAAGCATGAATTCTGCATTTTATAAACGTTTTTCAAGTAGATTTTGAAAGTGTGTAAACATTTGTGTAACCTAATCTAAAATGTGTAACATGAGTTACTCAGCACCATTCTTTTTAAATATATCCACATGCACGATGGTGGGAGAAAATCATCTTGTATTTTCTCCTTCATATGTGAGTGGATATTTATTAGATATATGGAATTGCCTTCCGTCTCGGGCTCTCATATTAGTAATGGTAGTTTCATTTCATGTAACGCGAGTTACCATTTTTCACAAATAACTACCACTTTTCAAAAGTTTGCTGTAATAATGTAATGCAGCCAATATCATGATGATTTTATCAATGCAAAAAAAGAATCCTCACAAAGTAGCCCCATAGGGCAGAATACACAAATGACACAATCGCACACAATACACAAATACACAATACACAAAATACACAAATGACAAATCGCATTGTCTGCATCTTATGTATGTAAGGGACCAAGTGCAGGCTGCTAGTTTGGAAAATGTGCAACATGTTTTGATGGCAGTTAGACTTGAAGAGGTATGTTCTGATGGGATCGGTATGAATGACCGCCGGACCTATGTTCTGTGGTTCAAATCCCGACACCGGAAGACCGTCAGGAGTGAAGGTCCTGACAGCTAAAAAAGGTAAGTATAACTAACCCTCTTCCCCCCTAACCCTCCCTTATGGGTGCCTAACCCTAACCTCCCCCCTAGTGCCTAACCGTAACCTCCCCCCCTAGTGCCTAACCCTATGTGGCTAAACCTAACCCCCCCTTCCACGCAGCCTAAACCTAAGTCTCCCAGGGGGTGCCTAACCCTAACCTCCCCCCCGGGCTCCCGGCGTAGGGATAATGATAGGCGTCAGGATTTAGACGCCTATCATTAGTCCCCTGTCGGGATTGCACAGTCGGGAAGCCGGCGGTCGGCATTTCGCCTGTCGGCTTCCGGACTGCATACCTGTTCTGATTTTGTGAAATGGTTTGTATGGCAAGAAAGTAATGGAAGGCTTGTGATAGTACAGGAAGAGGGAAGCCTACAGGATCTCCAAGATCACATCCTTACTATAGGACCTAAGTTCATGGAGAAATCCAGAGTCAAAGTCACGTAGGTATCTTTACTGCTGTAATCTAACATTCAGGAAATATGCATTCTTCTGTATTGGTATCTGATGTTCTAATCACTCCACAAACACTGTTATCCCATATATAGACAGATTTCTTGAAGAACTGCCAGCAGACATTATATAAGTTTTTTTTTTTAATAAAGTATTTTTTATTTAAATTTTACGCAATTTTAAACATACACCATAACATTACAGAAAAGAAACAAAAACAAACATATACCTTCATCACACAATGATCATACAATCACACAATAATCATACAATCACATATTACAATGGAAAGACCTTTCTACAGACAGTTACTACATTTTAACATAATATCTTTGAATCTAGTGTATTCATTTCTATCAGCTAATCAAAATAATCTCAACAATAATTGCCTTTATAAAAAAATAAAATAAACTATTTTATCTTCCAATATAAATACTACAAATTGAAAATAAAACAATAGAACACACAAAAACAAAATCAGCAGATGCCACATTCAGAATTTTCTTAACACAAAAAATAAAAATGATTTGTTATAAACCAGAAACTAATTCCACCTTATAAATTATAGCTAAGGCCGAGGGGGTGCATATTTCGACTCTATCCATCTTGTCCAAATACGGTAAAATTTAGACTCTGCTTTACGGGCAAGGATCAAATATCGCTCATGTTCCACAGTAGTGTTAACTAAAGAAACCGACTCCTGAATGTCAGGCCCATTGGGAGCCATCCTAGATCGAGCCAGACATACGTTTGCCAGAGCACACAAATTAATAGCACATTGAATGCTGTACCGGTCTAACTCATCATCCTCTCTAGCTCTTAGGCTGCAGAACTTCGGTGTAAGTACTGTAATGGGAATACTGGTGTGAGACATAGCAGCCTTTACCTTAGTCCAAAAAATCGGAATCACCGAACATTCCCATAATAAATGCCACAATGTACCCTGAATGGTACCATATTTAGGGCAGAGATCAGACTGTCTACCTCCAAAACGTACCAATCTCACTGGGGTAAGATACGCTCTGTGTAAAAGAAATAACTGTATCTGCTGAAAACGTATAGACGTAGTAGCCTTACATGGGGCCACTAAAGCCGATTCCCACTCCTCATCACTAAAGATGCCGACCACAGATTCCCAGCCTGAAATTTGCGTTCTAACACCATTATAATCAGGTTCTAACCGTAAGAGGAGGCTTACTCCAGGAACCAATCTTCTCCCACAAATAAGAAAACAATGGCATTAAATTCAAATCTACAAAATCTTCTGTGCGATCAGATATCTAGACCCCCAAATATTTAATTCTAGGAACCCAACAGAGAGGCAAGGGTAACTCAGGAGCAACAGGGGGAGCACCTCACAATGGTAATATAGAAGATTTACCCCAGTTAGTGACGAGGCCCGAAAATCCACTAACTCTTCAATTACTGTGAGAACAGACATGGATGAGCAAAAGTAAATCATCTGCATATTATCATTATTACCAGTTATTTATATAGCACCCACATATTCCGCAGCGCTTTACAGAGAATAGTCGGCCATTCACATCAGTCCCTGCCCCAGTGGAGCTTACACTCTATATTCCCTATAACATGCAGACACTAGGGTTAATTTTGTTGGGAGCCAATTAACCTACCAGTATATTTTTGGAGTGTGGGAGGAAACCGGAGCACCCGGAGGAAACCCACGCAAGCACAGGGAGAATATACAAACTCCACACAGGTAGGGAATCGAACCCATGAACTCAGTGCTGTGAGGCAGTAATGCTAACCATTACACCATCTGTGCTGCCCATATAGAGCTATTGTATGAACTCTAGGCCCCAGCTGAAGTCCCATAACATCAGAATGAGCCAGCAGAATACATGCCAGGGGTCGTATTGCTAGGGCAAATAAGGGCAGGGAATAATGGACAGCCCTGTCTCGTACCACGAAATAATGAAAATGGGGGGGGGGGGGGGAAATAAAATCGGTAACAGAAATCTAGCACTGGGTCTATCATATATAAGTGGTATCCATCTGAGAAAGACGGGTCCTACCCCTATACAGCACATAACCTCCCACAAATAGGACCGAAAGCTTTCGCCGCATCTAAAGAGACAATAACCGACGCGGATTCTAGCTCATGAGGCGCCTGCAAATGAGTGTAGAGACGTCTAATATTTATTGAGGTTGATTTATCTGGCATGAAACCTGTCTGATCCGGATGCACTATAGAGGTAATAACCTGGTTAAGTCTCACGGACAATATTGTTGCAAGAATTTTGGCATCGGCAGGAATCAATTATTCAGGTCACGTTTTCCAGGTCACCCAGCAGGTGCACAGGTGCATTCATTACTCACTGACACATGTTAAAAGTTCCACTGGTGGAGCTAATTATTTCACTTGTGGTTCTGTGAGGAGACCTGGAAAACATGCACTGTTTGGGGTCCTGAGGCCTGAGTTTGAGAACCTGTGGTTTATAAGCATCAGGGGATCTAGGATCCTTCCCAGGCTTCGGGAAATACAATAATAACAGCCTCCGGCATAGAGGACGGAATCACACCCTCCTCATATCAATTAGTAAATAACTAATAATCTAGGGATAAATACAGGGTTGCCTACCTTTAATATTCTCTTCCCGGGAGAAGCCCGGGTAAGAGAAGCAGCAGGGGGCCGACGGGGGCGGGGCTTGATGATTTGCGTCATTAAGCCTCGCCCCTTCGCGGTAAAATTGCCGCGATTGGGCACAATTTACATAGGGGGCGGGGCCAATTGCTGTGATTCATGCAGAATCACAGCTTAAGCCCCGCCCCCTTCACGGAGACCCACGATTGCCGCGGGTATTCTCCTAATTCTGCCCACTTCACCTGGAAGTGGGCAGAATGCGGGAGAAATCCCTACCCTTCCGGGGGTGTGGGGGGTTACCCGAAAAATCGTGAGCCTCCCGCGAAAACCGGGAGGGTAGGCATGTATGGATAAATATCTCAGCATGTTTTTTATATATTTCAATCGTTATACCATCACAGCCTCTATCTCCTCCAGGGTGAAGGGCATCAAGAAAGGCTCAGCGACAGCGATGGCAGCCTAATACCAGCCACATAATAAACAGCAGCTCGGCCATGGAGCAGGACAACCTAGTAATATATATATATACCTTTATAGAAATTGAGAAAAAGGTCAGCTATATCCGGGGTAGTTCTGACAACCGTACCATCAGGTCGCACAAGCTCAGCGACAGTCGCAGATGGACGACCGGCATGTACTAAATGTGCTAGATAACTACCTGTTCTATCTTGTGCACATAGTGTGTATGTGATTTAAATAACAGACTGCGCATATTGCGATCAGACAGATGAGCGGTCCACGCAGACTGAGCTGCCATCCACTGGATCCTAGAGGCATCTAATTTATTCCGCAAATAGACCAATTCCAAGCGACGTGACTGACTCAAGTTCAGCTTTTTTATTTCTATAAAACAGCTTCCATTCAGCAACACGCTTAGTCAGAGCACCTCGCATATATTCCGCAAAGGAGTCCCACATACTGCCGCTGGGGCAGAACCAATATTATCTGCAAAGTACCCATCCCACAGAACCGCCATCTCAGAACCTGCTTTCATTTCAATAAGCCAGAAGGGATGTAGCTTCCAAAACACTTCACCCCTAGGACTATCTACCTCCGAGGACATCAAGAGGCGAGAATGATCAGACACCCCTCTCACTTTATACCTGACATATTTTGGGAAGCAGACTGGGGGAGACTAAAACCAAATCAATTCTGGATAAAGAATAAGTTGCAGAGAAACATGAGAACTGCTGTAAACCCAGAATTGTAACCCTCCAGGCATCTACCCACCCCAGGCATCTACCCACCCCAGGCACCTACCCACCCCAGGCATCTACCCACCCCAGGCACCTACCCACCCCAGGCATCTACCCACCCCAGGCATCTACCCACCGCAGGCATCTACCCACCCCAGGCATCTACCCACCCCAGGCACCTACCCACCCCAGGCATCTACCCACCCCAGGCATCTACCCACCCCAGGCTCTCTATAAGACTAGCAAATCCCGATTTCCCCCACCCACTGTATATGACAAGTTGCACACCATTTGTCTAGAGAAGGGTCCAGGAGACTGTTAAAATCCCCCAAGCAAATTATCGGGGTATTTGGAGATACAGTCACAAACTCAGCACCTCATATGGAAAAGGAGGGGGTATGTATACAGCTAATATATACAAAGGCATGGAGTGTATTCTACAGTCAAGAAACACATATCTTCCATAGGGGTCAGATTTAACTGAATTTAAGAGATTTTTTTTTATTAAAATCGAGACCGCCCCTGGACGATGACGTGTGGGAGGTGTGGTATGCCCAGCCCACCCAAGGACGCCCAAGAAAGAGAAGTATACTACCAACTAAATGGGTCTCTGTTAAGCAAATTATGTCAGAGTTATACTGCAGCACCAGAGAGCGTTTAACTTTACTATTGACACCACGGACATTCCAGGTGAGGAAATTTACCTTAGCCATATAACGTTGCGGAACCCATGACACTGCAAGTCTCACAGCCTTTTCTCCTCCAACCCAGCACATAAAAATAATAAAAATTACCTGGTGTGGCAACAGAAATAAAAAACAAAAATACAGAAGAAAAACAACAACAAGAACTCCCACAGTTAGTTCCCGCTGGCACTGTAACGTAGCATTTCACATGCAGATACACCGGGATCGATATGAAATACCGCCGGCCCTCTGGCCGGCAGTTCGAATCCCGGGAGCGGCAGGCCGACAGAAGCAGAGTTCCCCGCAGCGGAAGACTGACAGTGCTGGAAATCCCGATCGTCCTAAAGGTAAGTAAAAACTAACCTAACCATCCTTAGGGGTGCCTAACCTTAACCTTTTCCCCAAGTGCCTAAACCCTAATCCCCCCTCTAAGTGCCTAACCCTAACCCCCCCCTTCCCCGCTGCCTAAACCTAAGTCCATTTTAATCAGCAGAAGCTGCTTGTGCTATCTATAAAGACAAGTTTGAAGGTAAAAAGATGCACAAAAAGACACTCGGTGCTACAGAGTCACGCCACGGCATGGAGGGACTAAAAGGGCTGTTTAACGCGCAAGGAGGCTGGATGTATGAGGACACATCTGTATGTTGTTATATAATATGCAGGTAGGGAGAAATGATGGAGGGAAGAGCCAGGCAGGAATTCTGTGCTTATATGATATAGTAGCAGCTCTTAGTCCCAAAAAGACTAGGCAGGAAGCTGTGGTAATAGACCACGGATCCAATAGATCACGTCCACATCATAGTCCCCAGCCGGAGATGAAAGTATCACAGCAAGGCACATTACAGGTGGAAGGCAGGGTACCCCTGTATAAACAGACCGAGGTCTCACCGCCCTCCCCACCGCTATCCTGGCCTCAGTGTCAGGATGAAAGGGCTTCAGCCACCCTTATTACAGTGTCCCAGAACACGTGCGCAGTGCAGCACGGGAACAGAACCGGAGCAGAGCAGTGGCTCACAGCCGCAGCGGCAACCAGGGACCGGAACGCTCTCACAGGTGCCCCATATACTTAGCGGTCCACTGTGACCTCTATGCACCAGGTCTGCTGGGTCAGGAAGGTGAAAAGGATCTTGAGCCGGGGAGCTCTCCGGACCCACGACTCACTCTCTTGCCGCCATAGCCACGCCCCCCGATGTTATACAAGTTATAATTTGGTCTGATGGTCCTGCTTCTCAATTCAAAAACAGGTATGTTGTGGAGGCTTTGAAAATTCTATCCACAAAACACAATAGGAGAATAAAATGACATGGGAAGTGGCCTGCTGATGGAGTTGGTGGTGCCATCAAACACCATGTTTGGTCTCTAGTTAAAAGTAGAAGATGTACAGTAAACAATGCAATGGACTTTGCCATTGCAGGACGTTTAACTTCCAGGGTGACAGCTATTCTCATGAATGACGAAGGTATTCTTCAAAGAATAAATGTAAAAACTTTCTTCATTGGTTAGAAATTGCATAGCTTTCCACGGCATCACCAAAGTTCATCACTTGAAACTCTTTAATGGTGAAGTAATTGGGCATACGACAACAGCAGAAGCAAAATAAGCAAAGCTTGGAGTAGAAAAAGAGGGAAATGAGCTTGAGGTGGTAGTAAAATATGAGCTTTATCCAGGAATTGTAACCAGTATTATAAACTAGAGATGTGCAGGTTCTGATTACTTCCAACTTTCCCGCCAAATTCAGGTTTTTCCTGGCAAAAATCGTGTCTCGGAAAGAAAGAGATAAAAACCTCATCTTTAATGGACAAGCATCATCTTTCCTGGACAAAAGTCAATGAAGGATGATGCTGTCCATGAAAGATGACATTTTGCCTCTTTCTGAGACCTGATTTATGGCAGGAAAAAGCCAAAGTAATCTGAGCCTACACATCTCTATCATAAATGGTGAATACAAGGTTAATGTTTTGAAGAAAGATGAAAAGTTATGGAAGTAGCCTACAAATAAAGATTAAATATTCTATATCAAAGACAAGATAATCAGAAATATCAGTCCTCTAAGTGTAGTGAATTCCTGATGTTACTTTGTTTGATAATGAAATGTGTTTACGTAATGTGAGTTACCAAGTGTTTCTTTTTTTAAAGTTGTTTTATATAACCACAAAAACTTAGTTACACATCAAAATGCTTTTAAGACTCCTATAAGTTATGAGCTGGCCATACACCAGACCAACTTTCCTCCAATCACCCAACTAGATGATTGGTTGGAATGAAAATCCGGTAATGTATGAGAGCAAATGACAATCAGCCATTTGCTCCCAAACCCTGGAAAACGGACAAAAGCTGTAAATCAAACAGATATAACCAACTTACCTGAACAACCTTTTTGGTGTTTTCTGGTGTTTGTGAGCATATGGCTGATTGTCATTTGCTCTCATACATTACCAGATTTTCATTCCAACCAACCATCTAGTTGGGTGATTGGAGGAAAGTTGGTCTGGTGTATGGCCAAGTTTACTTTCCTCCAAGCATCCAACTTGTCTGTCCAGCTAAAATGCTGCCCCACACACCAAACCAAAGTTTTCATCAGACCAGCCAACTTCTCTCCAACTTAGTGACAGAAGTAGGTGGACAGTGTCTGTCTACTTCTGCATGCTTTGCATAAATAGGAAAAAGGAGGAGGAGGTGGGTGAGAGCACAGAGATAGAGGTCAGGAGGAGGTGGGTGAGGGCACAGAGAGAGAGGTCAGGAGGAGGTGAATGAGGGCACAGAGAGAAGGGTCAGGAGGAGGTGGGTGAGGGCACAGAGAGAGAGGTCAGGAGGAGGTGGGTAAGGGCACAGAGAGAGAGGTCTGGAGGAGGTGGGTGAGGGCACAGACAGAGGTCAGGAGGAGCTGATTGAGGGCACAGAGAGAGAGGTCAGGAGGAGGTGGGTGAGGGCACAGAGAGAGAGGTCAGGAGGAGCTGAATGAGGGCACAGAGAGGTCAGGAGGAGGTGAATGAGGGCACAGAGAGAGAGGTCAGGAGGAGGTGGGTGAGGGCACAGAGAGGTCAGGAGGAGGTGAATGAGGGCACAGAGAGAGAGGTCAGGAGGAGGTGAATGAGGGCACAGAGAGAGAGGGCAGGAGGAGGTGAATGAGGGCACAGAGAGAGGGGTCAGGAGGAGGTGAATGAGGGCACAGAGAGAGGTCAGGAGGAGGTGGGTGAGGGCACAGAGAGAGGTCAGGAGGAGGTGAATTAGGGCACAGAGAGAGGTCAGGAGGAGGTGAATGAGGGCACAGAGAGAGAGGTCAGGAGGAGGTGGGTAAGGGCACAGAGACAGGGGTCAGGAGGAGATGGGAGAGGGCACAGAGAGAGAGGTCAGGAGGAGGTGGGTGAGGGCACAGAGAGAGATGTCAGGAGGAGGTGGGTGAGGGCACAGAGAGAGAGGTCAGGAGGAGGTGAATGAGGGCACAGAGAGATAGGTCAGGAGGAGGTGGGTGAGGGCACAGAGAGAGGTCAGGAGGAGGTGAATGAGGGCACAGAGAGAGAGGTCAGGAGGAGGTGGGTGAGGGCACAGAGAGGTCAGGAGGAGGTGGGTGAGGGCACAGAGAGAGAGGTCAGGAGGAGGTGAATGAGGGCACAGAGAGATAGGTCATGAGGAGGTGGGTGAGGGCACAGAGAGAGGTCAGGAGGAGGTGGGTGAGGGCACAGAGAGAGGTCAGGAGGAGGTGGGTGAGGTTAGGGTGCAGTGATAGAAAGGTAAGAAGGAAGTGCAGTGCCGCTTGTACTGGGAGGAGTCTGAGTTGCAGTACAGTTACAGGATAGTTAGGGCGGCATAGTACAGTGCAGGGCAATAAAATAGTGATTAGGGCAGCATGGTACAGTAGAGTGTTTAGAGCAGTATAGTACAGGGGAGATTGTGCTGCTGTTTTTTTTTTTTTTTTAGGGGGGGAGGGGGTTTGTTGGCAGGGGGGATTTAAAACTCCTCGTCTGCAAAGTGAATTCGGCTGCTGCCAATCCGAGGCTGACAATGGCAGGCCGGCAGTATGGACTTCCACAGCCTGCCCCTGATCCTCCGCCCGTTGTACCACCACTGCCAGGAATCATGGGCAGGCAGGGACAGACCGGCAGTGATGGACTGCCACAACCTGCCCCTGATCCTCCGCCCAGTGCCAGATTAATGTACACATGGGCCTGGAGCTGAAATTTATGATGGGCCTATTGTGTGCCGCTGCAAGGGGTGTGGCAAGTGCCGTAGCAGTGTGACTGGTAATGTGGGGTCATGCCCAGTGCAGTGTGGTTGGGGTTTACATAGGGGTGTAGCCTGTGCAGCGTTCTCTTAGGACGCTCAATGCAGTGCTGCATTTCCAGGTGCCGGCGGCCTCAGTACTTTTGCGCAACAGCATGACGTCATGCACTTAAGAGGCACAGGGCCGTCACAGGGCGCTCCGGAGCCGGTCCTGGTACGCCGATGTGTATATGTAGGCCGGCATTCCTGTGCAAAGTATAGTGCTATGGCGTCTGGTGCCCTCCTAATTACCTCTGCCTGTGAAGGGAGGGAACCATGTAGCAGTCGAATGGGCGGCAGGCACTCTGGACGAATTGTATAAAACACACTAAAAATCCATTTAAGTTATCAACAATTCAGAACTTGTATTCGTCCTCTCAGTAATCCTGATGTAAGAATAAATACAAGTTCTGAAGCGTTGAAAACTTAAACAGATTACACATACCCATACCCATACCCACACATATACACGTAAATTGGGAGGGTACAGGAATTTGAGGCACACTTAAGGGGGCCGAAGCAGGTGTGGTGAGATATGTTGACAGTCATAATGTCAACATTCATTATGTTAACATGAAAATGTCGACATCAGGGGTTAGGCACTAGGGGAAGGTTAGGGTTAGGCTACGGATGGAGGAGGTTAGGATTAGGCTACATGGGGTGGTTAGGCACCCCATGTTCGCTGACGACATCTATCATTGCCCGTACTTACAGGGCAACCTGACGATATCGTCAGGTTCTGCAAGTACGGGGTTGAGAGAGGGTGACGTCACTGAACAATATATCGTTCAGTGTGGGTGCTCAATGTCATTAATGACATTGAGCACATCACTGTTGGGGAAACACTAGACGATATTGCTCATGGAGCATATCGTCTAGAGGATACACGCCTTTAGACTGCGGGGGGGAGGAGGTTAAGGTAAAGACCTATAAGGTAGGGGTAGGCATTAGGGTTAGGGGGGAATTCGCACAGGAAGGCTAGAGCAGCAGAGGTCATGACCGCTGGGACCCAGAAGCCGCACTAGAGTCACTGCAGCCGTCAGGAGCAGGTTAGACAGCACTGGGCCAACAGGGATGATATGTCGACATTCTATCACTGACATGAATAACTTCAACACTATGACCATGTTGACAATCTCCTATCAACATGATGAATGTTGACATATCACACCACACCCGCTTCAGTCCACTTAACTGTGCCTCAAGCTCCTGTACCCTCCCTATTTACCAGTGTGTGTATGATATATATATATATATATATATATATACACACATATATATATATATATACATACACACACATATGAATATATACACGCACTATATATAAAAATATATATATATATATACTGTATATATACACACACACCTAATTTAATGTGTGTATATATATATATAGATATGTGTGTGTATATATATATATATATATATATATATATATATAGGGAGAGGGAGAGAGAGATATATTATACACATACACACACACACACACACACACATTTGTGTAAAAATCCACAAAGAAGAACCGCACACACTTAATAGAATTAGCGGATGCTGAGGTTACATATTGTAGCATATATCATATTCAATCCCAAGGGATCAAAAAACGAGACCAGCACACCTTTAACTTAATGCATGTAAAATGGAATGTATTAAAACACAGCCATGCTTAATCGGGTTATACACAAATGCACGTCACATCTGCTATGCAGTAGATTCCTGTTATACTTATCAGTGCCTGGTGACCATATGTATATATTCAATCAAGAGCCCGACAGGCGTTTCAGTGGCAAACCACCTTCATCATGAGCACAGAGTAAATGGGCCTATCCATCAGAAGACTTTTTGAATAATCCGACCAAAACCAGGAGGTTTTGGTCGCTTCGCTCAGAAAATCATCTAATGGATAGCCGGCAAGGACCAGCGATGCGTGTGCAAGCTGGGTCCCTGCCGACTATCTGTGGAACATGCCCGTCAACCTGACGATGATCGTCAGGTTCGGAATGTTCTCAGATAGGAGGTCGGTCTCCTGCACTGAATGACGTTCAGTGAACGCCGTTCAGTGCGGGCACCGCACCTAGGCGACCTGAAGGACTGAACGCTAGTCGTTCAGTTTTTAAGTCACCTAATGGATAGGCCCCTTAAGTGTCAAAGCATGGTGTTAAATAGGGAGTGTGGCGCCAAATCAAACAAACATACATAGATCTCACCTGTCACCCGGGGGCCAGACTACATGCTGGCAGCCGCGTCCCGGAATCAATGTCACAGAGAGTTCCATCTAACCAGCCGGACACATGGTCAGGCATAATAGGTCCGCCCAGAGGGAGAAACACGCTGCAAAGGGGCCAATGCCAGTGTGTCTCCTATGGGCCGGACACGATGCAATGTGATCACGGCCATCAAACAAGGACCAATAGCTAGAAGCACGTGACTCACATACATCACGTTTGTTTCAGTCAATGGAACATCAATGTTATAGGCGTTGACATAAATGTTATAGGTGTTGCCATAGAAATCAACATAGGTAAACATAGACAAGATCTAATGGTGGGTACACACTGGGCGATATTACTGAGCGACTGCACGATTACAACATCGTAATCGTGCAATCGCTCAGTAATCGTGCACAAATCGTGCACTTTTATGTCGGAAACGACCAGCGATGCGCACTCCCGCTGGTCGTTTCCAACATTGTCCATCGCCTGAACATGCAGCACAATCTGACGATGTCGTCAGGTTGCTGCATGTTGGGGAATGGGGGAGAGAGCCCGGCGCTGAACGATATCGTTAGTGATATCGTTCAGAGGCTGTGCTCAATGTCATGAACGACATTGAGCACACCCTGCCGGGGACACACTAGACGATATCGCTCAGGGAGCATATCGTGTAGTGTGTACGCACCTTAACAGTGTGAGTGTCTGACAGGCACCAAAAACTTGGCAAACAGACTAACATATAAGACAAAGATATTAAGCGCCAAGATACACAGATGGCCCAATCACCATATTAAATAAATGTGAACATATAATATGGCGCACTCAAATAAAACCCCAAAAGAGAAAATAACGACATTAATAAAACTAATAATTATTAATGGAAAACAATTATTAATGATTTTTTTATATATAATATGCATATATATATACATAAATATATACACACATATGTATATGTACATATACAGTACACACATGTATATATTCACACTGACCTGTATAAACGGACAAGCTGGGCTGATATACAAGTAACCTTGTAGGTGGTGCAAGGATTACTTTGTCAGGGCTCCCCTGCGTTTGTACTATACTTCACTCAGTGAATGCTGCACTTTCTCCCTGTACTTTGGATTCATATGTGTATATATATATATATATATATATATATATATATATATGCACACATGTATATGTACATATACAGGATACACATGTATATGTAACATATACATGTATAATATGTTCACACTGACCTGTATAAACGGACAAGCTGGGCTGAGCTTCCTTCCCTCTTCAGCTTGGCGATTGGTTGAGAGCAGGAAGGAACAGGGGGCGGGGCTTCGGCGGACCAAAGGTGGGCGGGGCTTCATCTGCCGAGTGTGGGCGGGGCTTCGGCTGCCGCTGGTGGGCGGGGCTTCAGCCTGGCCGGCTGGATCGTCCAAGAGGAGGGGGTCAGAATGGGCTAAGCTAAGCTGTTCTGGCGGCTGTTAGGTGAGTGGCCTGGGCTGTTAGTTGGTAGCGTCAGGAAAGAAAAAAAAATTTTTTTTCTTGCCTGCACTGCAATGCAATCTGCGTGGGCCTATTTTCAATGGGAGGCCTGGAGCTGTAGCTCCACCCGCCCCATTGTTAATCCGGCCCTGCCTCCGCCCACTGTATAGTCGCTGTTGCTGCCAGGGATCGTGGGCTGGAGGAGCAGATATGTGTATTATTAAAAATAAAAGTGAGTGTGTGTGTGATACATATACACACACATATATGTATACAAACATATAAATATAAAATATATATATCAGTCTTTACTATATATAGATTGTAATTTTATCTTGTAATCAACAGTAAAGACCTCCAGTGTGGCACTCCAGGTATATACGCAAACTCCGCAAGGTTTAAGAGTCACACTCTGTTCCGGGGACACCAATGTACTGTGGAAGGGGCGGACCGGGAGGTGCAGGTGCCGCCTGTACTGGGGGGGGCAGGTGCATTGCCACCTGTATTTTGGGGGGGTGCAAGTGCAGTCAGTAATGAGGTTTTGGGGGGAGGGGGGGAGAAATATTGCAGGTTCCACTTGCATTGTGGTGGGGGGGGGAACCGGAGGTGCTGTGCCGCCTGTACAGAGTTGGGGGTAGGGGGAAGCGGGAGGTGAAGTGCCACCTGTACTGGGAGGGGGATAGGGAGGTGCAGGTGGTTGGAACTATATCGTCCTGGTGTATGGCCAGATTAAAACTTTAGTATAACCCTTGGTTTTGGATCTGTATCTTCTCTTGTTTTTAATCTGGATTGCAAAAACCGCCCTTGCGTGTTCTGTTTTTTGGATCTGTATTTTTTTCTAAAAAAAAATCATAAAAACAGCTAAAATCACATAAAATGGGCCTGTTTTTGTTCCTACAGTATTATTAACCTCAATAACATTTATTTTCCAGTAATTTTCAATCATTTTTGACCACCTCACAATATAGATTTTTTCATCTAGTTTAGGGCCAAAAGGTTGTATCCAGCTAGCTGGCTGACTAAGCTAAGCGACAGCAGTGGGCGGCACTAACATGTGGCAGTTCAGCTTCCAACATGGATGCAGTGTGTTATACAGTGTGGGTTGGATACACCAATAGTGCACTTACTGCGACAGCAGTGTCGGCAGTGTGGGGTGCTGGCGGTGTCATCAATGCTTGAGTGCCAGTGGTATCCTCAATGCGGAAGTGCCGGCGTTGTTGGCAGAGTGGGGGTCCTGGCAGTGTCCTGAGTGAATAGTGCTGGTAGAGCGGGAGTGCCAGCGATGTCCTCAGTGAAGGAGTGCTGATAGTGTCGGCTGTGCGGGAATGCCATCAGTGTGGGAGTAGCAGGGTCGCTGACGTCGTCCTCAATACGTGGGACAGTAGTGCGGGGGTACTGGCAGTGTCCTTAGTGCAGGGTGCCGATGGTGTCGGCAAAGCAGGGGTGCCAGCGGTGACCTCAGTGCATGTGTGCTGATGGTGTTGGCAGTGCAGGGGTGCAGGTGGTGTCCTCAGTACGTGGGGAGTGCCGGCACTGTCGGGTTGCTGACGGTGTCCTCAGTACGTGGGGCAGCAGTGCGGGGGGTGCTGGCAGTGGCCTCAGTGCAGGGGGTTGGCAAAGCGGGGGTGCCAGCACATGTGCTGACAGTGGACTTTTGGGGAGATCAGTGCAACATGGCATGTGAACATGACTCCCTTTGAATCACCATCTTTAAGCATCCGAACATTCATTGCGTGCTACTTATCAGGGATCGAGCACCCCATATAAATGGAGAATTTAATATTATAACAGAAGATCATTATATGTCACTCATTGAAAGCCATTTATCCTGCCCACACATTACATCTTGTATGCTAAGTGGAATGACAGGTGTAAATTAATGTCTAATTGATACAAAGAGGACAATATCTTTATAAAGCTACAAAAAGGAATTCGGCTATTAAGAGTGATTTTATTTTTTACAACCAGTCCAGGTTTATATAGCTTTTTAGGAGTAACATAATTGTGTGAATAGATACTGTATATACCATGGTTTTATGAATACAACTGGTTGTATCTATTTTTTAGATTGTATTGAATGTGAATTGTATACTCTTTTATGTGTTAGAAAATAAAACAACATTTGTTGTGTACTATACAAGTATTCTTTATTTCACATATCAGACTTCATGATACTAATACTTATTGTGCAAATTATCCTAATTTAACATTGTTCTGTGTTAATACACGCGGACCATTCAGATCAGGGGGTAAGAATACATTTTTCTGTATGTTCACAATCATATAGAGTTTTCTTTGCTGCTGGTCATTATTAACATTACAGTGTGTATTTTATAACCTATAATACAATGAGCGCTTGAACATACTCCTTTATTTCTTTTAAACAACCCCCTAATGAGGGTTAGGTTTACGGTGCAGGAAGGGGAGGTTAGGGTTAGGCACCACCTTGGGTAGGTTAGGGTTAGGCACCACCTTGGGTAGGTTAGGGTTAGGCACCACCTTGGGTAGGTTAGGGTTAGGCACCACCTTGGGTAGGTTAGGGTTAGGCACCACCAGGGGAGGGTTAGATGGGGGGGAGAGGGGGAGGGTTAGATGGGGGGGAGAGGGGGAGGGTTACGGTACTTACCGGCCCGTCTGGATTCTTCACCATCAGGGTTCCAGCGTTGGGATTTGAACCGCCGGCATAGCATACCCATTCCTTTTTGTTCAGTCCACAATGGGACACTGAGATTACAGCACAAAAAAACTGACGCAATGCAAATGTGATTGCTTGGCAGTAACTTGTAGCATTCCCGCTAGGCTGTTTTAGCGGGGCGCGGCACCCTGCCCTCCTCCTGGAGGGCAAAAAGCACCCTGCCCTCCAGAAGGAGGGCAAAAAGCACCCTGCCCTCACAGCCTGCGGGTGCCGTCTTCGCCTGCGGGTCGCAGTGTCCCACGGGTGGAGAAATGTGCGGTGACCCGGTCACCGCCAGGCGCATACGCCTGGCATCTATTCTCCCTGTCTGCCGCGCTTGGGGGCTGCCCGCCGTGTCTGTAAGTGCCAGGCACGGCCCGTGAGAGTGACGAAAAGAGGATGCGTCTTATAGACACACACCCTTTTCAATGGCCACGCCCCCTTTTCGAGCACGCGCGCACAAAGGTGCGCTCTCTGGCTACGGCGCCCTGTTGCCGCCGAAGTTACAGTGAACACTGAACTTGTATATATTTCTTGCCTATGTTATTGGGAGTAATGGTGGAAAGAAGCCATGGAGAGTGGAAGCTGTCAGTCAGAACACTTCTTCTCTGTGTATTAGGAAAGACATTTCTGTCTGGGGTTGTGTTTGTGTCCCTTTAATCCTCCTGTCCGCTCCTGATCCCTTAGCTAAAGGATTTTACAATTTGGGCCTCAATGGACTAATTCACATACAGTACAGAGGGAAAGGCAATTTGAATACATATCTAATCTTTGTGGTATCAGAAAGTATGCACTTTGTAAACATGTGTTTCTATTGTATGGTGTCCCTGGCTATGTGGTAACATTGACACATTCCTTTCTATCTAGTTTGAATCAAAGGGAGAGTTGTAAAATAGCATTTATTTAAGCTTGCCAAGTGAGCCTGCCGCTAATATAGAGTAAACACAAACATGGCTCAAATCCACAGAATATTCTAAAGAGAATAAAAGTTGCACAAAGAGGTAACTTCAAAGCGAGTACTGTTTCAGGTATGCAAAGTACTAAAAATAAATTGTGACGTTCTAAAGGAAATAATCAGCCTAGACAAAGTACAGTAACACTGAATGAAGGCGGAAAGGTGTCCAGCATTGTGCAATGTACAGTAACACTGAATGAAGGCAGGAAGGTGTCCAGCATTGTGCAATGTACAGTAACACTGAATGAAGGCAGGAAGGTGTCCAGCAATGTGCAATGTACAGTAACACTGAATGAAGACAGGAAGGAGTGCAGCAATGTGCAATGTACAGTAACACTGAATGAAGGCAGGAAGGTGTCCAGCATTGTGCAATGTACAGTAACACTGAATGAAGGCAGGAAGGTGTCCAGCAATGTGCAATGTACAGTAACACTGAATGAAGGCAGGAAGGAGTGCAGCAATCTGCAATGTACAGTAACACTGAATGAAGGCAGGAAGGAGTGCAGCAATGTGCAATGTACAGTAACATGGAATGAAGGCAGGAAGGTGTCCAGCAATGTGCAATGTACAGTAACACTGAATGAAGGCAGGAAGGAGTGCAGCAATCTGCAATGTACAGTAACACTGAATGAAGGCAGGAAGGTGTCCAGCAATGTGCAATGTACAGTAACACTGAATGAAGGCAGGAAGGAGTGCAGCAATCTGCAATGTACAGTAACACTGAATGAAGGCAGGAAGGTGTGCAGCAATGTGCAATGTACAGTAACATTGAATGAAGGCAGGAAGGAGTGCAGCATTGTGCAAAGTACAGTAACACTGAATGAAGACAGGAAGGAGTGCAGCAATGTGCAATGTACAGTAACATTGAATGAAGGCAGGAAGGAGTGCAGCAATGTGCAATGTACAGTAACACTGAACGAAGAAAGGAAGGAGTGCAGCAATGTGCAATGTACAGTAACATTGAATGAAGGCAGGAAGGAGTGCAGTAATGTGCAATGTACAGTAACAATGAATGAAGGCAGGAAGGAGTGCAGCATTGTGCAAAGTACAGTAACACTGAATGAAGGCAGGAAGGAATGCAGCAATGTGCAATGTACAGTAACATGGAATGAAGGCAGGAAGGTGTGCAGCAATGTGCAATGTACAGTAACACTGAATGAAGACAGGAAGTAGTGCAGAAATGTGCAATGTACAGTAACACTGAATGAAGACAGGAAGGAGTGCAGCAATGTGCAATGTACAGTAACTGAATGAAGGCAGGAAGGTGTGCAGCATTGTGCAATGTACAGTAACATTGAATGAAGGCAGGAAGGAGTGCAGCAATGTGCAATGTACAGTAACACTGAATGAAGGCAGGAAGGTGTCCAGCTTTGTGCAATGTACAGTAACACTGAATGAAGGCAGGAAGGTGTCCAGCAATGTGCAATGTACAGTAACACTGAATGAAGGCAGGAAGGAGTGCAGCAATCTGCAATGTACAGTAACACTGAATGAAGGCAGGAAGGAGTGCAGCAATGTGCAATGCACAGTAACACGGAATGAAGGCAGGAAGGTGTCCAGCAATGTGCAATGTACAGTAACACTGAATGAAGGCAGGAAGGAGTGCAGCAATCTGCAATGTACAGTAACACTGAATGAAGGCAGGAAGGTGTCCAGCAATGTGCAATGTACAGTAACACTGAATGAAGGCAGGAAGGAGTGCAGCAATCTGCAATGTACAGTAACAATGAATGAAGGCAGGAAGGTGTGCAGCATTGTGCAATGTACAGTAACACTGAATGAAGGCGGGAAGGTGTCCAGCATTGTGCAATGTACAGTAACACTGAATGAAGGCAGGAAGGAGTGCAGGAATGTGCAATGTACAGTAACACTGAATGAAGGCAGGAAGGTGTGCAGCAATGTGCAATGTACAGTAACACTGAATGAAGGCAGGAAGGAGTGCAGCAATCTGCAATGTACAGTAACACTGAATGAAGGCCGGAAGGTGTGCAGCAATGTGCAATGTACAGTAACATTGAATGAAGGCAGGAAGGAGTGCAGCATTGTGCAAAGTACAGTAACACTGAATGAAGACAGGAAGGAGTGCAGCAATGTGCAATGTACAGTAACATTGAATGAAGGCAGGAAGGAGTGCAGCAATGTGCAATGTACAGTAACACTGAATGAAGACAGGAAGGAGTGCAGAAATGTGCAATGTACAGTAACACTGAATGAAGACAGGAAGGAGTGCAGCAATGTGCAATGTACAGTAACACCGAATGAAGACAGGAAGGTGTGCAGCAATGAGCAATGTACAGTAACATTGAATGAAGGCAGGAAGGTGTGCAGCAATGTGCAATGTACAATAACACTGAACGAAGACAGGAAGGAGTGCAGCAATGTGCAATGTACAGTAACATTGAATGAAGGCAGGAAGGAGTGCAGCAATGTGCAATGTACAGTAACAATGAATGAAGGCAGGAAGGAGTGCAGCATTGTGCAAAGTACAGTAACACTGAATGAAGGCAGGAAGGAATGCAGCAATGTGCAATGTACAGTAACATTGAATGAAGGCAGGAAGGTGTGCAGCAATGTGCAATGTACAGTAACACTGAATGAAGACAGGAAGTAGTGCAGAAATGTGCAATGTACAGTAACACTTAATGAAGACAGGAAGGAGTGCAGCAATGTGCAAAGTACAGTAACTGAATGAAGGCAGGAAGGTGTGCAGCAATGTGCAATGTACAGTAACATTGAATGAAGGCAGGAAGGAGTGCAGCATTGTGCTATGTACAGTAACATTGAATGAAGGCAGGAAGGAGTGCAGCAATGTGCAATGTACAGTAACATTGAATGAAGGCAGGAAGGTGTGCAGCAATGTGCAATGTACAGTAACACTGAATGAAGACAGGAAGGAGTGCAGCAATGTGCAATGTACAGTAACATTGAATGAAGGCAGGAAGGAGTGCAGCAATGTGCAATGTACAGAAACAATGAATGAAGGCAGGAAGGAGTGCAGCATTGTGCAAAGTACAGTAACACTGAATGAAGGCAGGAAGGAGTGTAGCAATGTGCAATGTACAGTAACACTGAATGAAGACAGGAAGGAGTGCAGAAATGTGCAATGTACAGTAACACTGAATGAAGATAGGAAGGAGTGCACCAATGTGCAATGTACAGTAACACTGAATAAAGGCAGGAAGGTGTGCAGCAATGTGCAATGTACAGTAACATTGAATGAAGACAGGAAGGAGTGCAGCATTGTGCAATGTACAGTAACATTGAATGAAGGCAGGAAGGAGTGCAGCAATGTGCAATGTACAGTAACATTGAATGAAGGCAGGAAGGAGTGCAGCATTGTGCAATATACAGTAACATTGAATGAAGGCAGGAAGGAGAGCAGCAATGTGCAATGTACAGTAACATTGAATGAAGGCAGGAAGGAGTGCAGCATTGTGCAAAGTACAGTAACACTGAATGAAGACAGGAAGGAGTGCAGCAATGTGCAATGTACAGTAACATTGAATGAAGGCAGGAAGGAGTGCAGCATTGTGCAATGTACAGTAACACTGAATGAAGGCAGGAAGGTGTGCAGCAATGTGCAATGTACAATAACACTGAATGAAGGCAGGAAGGTGTCCAGCAATGTGCAATGAACAGTAACACTGAATGAAGGCAGGAAGGAGTGCAGCAATCTGCAATGTACAGTAACACTGCATGAAGGCAGGAAGGAGTGCAGCAATGTGCAATGCACAGTAACACGGAATGAAGGCAGGAAGGTGTCCAGCAATGTTCAATGTACAGTAACACTGAATGAAGGCAGGAAGGAGTGCAGCAATCTGCAATGTACAGTAACACTGAATGAAGGCAGGAAGGTGTCCAGCAATGTGCAATGTACAGTAACACTGAATGAAGGCAGGAAGGAGTGCAGCAATCTGCAATGTACAGTAACAATGAATGAAGGCAGGAAGGTGTGCAGCATTGTGCAATGTACAGTAACACTGAATGAAGGCGGAAAGGTGTCCAGCATTGTGCAATGTACAGTAACACTGAATGAAGGCAGGAAGGAGTGCAGGAATGTGCAATGTACAGTAACACTGAATGAAGGCAGGAAGGTGTGCAGCAATGTGCAATGTACAGTAACACTGAATGAAGGCAGGAAGGAGTGCAGCAATCTGCAATGTACAGTAACACTGAATGAAGGCCGGAAGGTGTGCAGCAATGTGCAATGTACAGTAACATTGAATGAAGGCAGGAAGGAGTGCAGCATTGTGCAAAGTACAGTAACACTGAATGAAGACAGGAAGGAGTGCAGCAATGTGCAATGTACAGTAACATTGAATGAAGGCAGGAAGGAGTGCAGCAATGTGCAATGTACAGTAACACTGAATGAAGACAGGAAGGAGTGCAGAAATGTGCAATGTACAGTAACACTGAATGAAGACAGGAAGGAGTGCAGCAATGTGCAATGTACAGTAACACCGAATGAAGACAGGAAGGTGTGCAGCAATGTGCAATGTACAGTAACATTGAATGAAGGCAGGAAGGTGTGCAGCAATGTGCAATGTACAATAACACTGAACGAAGACAGGAAGGAGTGCAGCAATGTGCTATGTACAGTAACATTGAATGAAGGCAGGAAGGAGTGCAGCAATGTGCAATGTACAGTAACAATGAATGAAGGCAGGAAGGAGTGCAGCATTGTGCAAAGTACAGTAACACTGAATGAAGACAGGAAGGAATGCAGCAATGTGCAATGTACAGTAACATTGAATGAAGGCAGGAAGGTGTGCAGCAATGTGCAATGTACAGTAACACTGAATGAAGACAGGAAGTAGTGCAGAAATGTGCAATGTACAGTAACACTTAATGAAGACAGGAAGGAGTGCAGCAATGTGCAAAGTACAGTAACTGAATGAAGGCAGGAAGGTGTGCAGCATTGTGCTATGTACAGTAACATTGAATGAAGGCAGGAAGGAGTGCAGCAATGTGCAATGTACAGTAACATTGAATGAAGGCAGGAAGGTGTGCAGCAATGTGCAATGTACAGTAACACTGAATGAAGACAGGAAGGAGTGCAGCAATGTGCAATGTACAGTAACATTGAATGAAGGCAGGAAGGAGTGCAGCAATGTGCAATGTACAGTAACAATGAATGAAGGCAGGAAGGAGTGCAGCATTGTGCAAAGTACAGTAACACTGAATGAAGGCAGGAAGGAGTGTAGCAATGTGCAATGTACAGTAACACTGAATGAAGACAGGAAGGAGTGCACCAATGTGCAATGTACAGTAACACTGAATGAAGGCAGGAAGGTGTGCAGCAATGTACAGTAACAATGAATGAAGACAGGAAGGAGTGCAGCATTGTGCAATGTACAGTAACATTGAATGAAGGCAGGAAGGAGTGCAGCAATGTGCAATGTACAGTAACATTGAATGAAGGCAGGAAGGAGTGCAGCATTGTGCAATATACAGTAACATTGAATGAAGGCAGGAAGGAGAGCAGCAATGTGCAATGTACAGTAACATTGAATGAAGACAGGAAGGAGTGCAGCATTGTGCAAAGTACAGTAACACTGAATGAAGACAGGAAGGAGTGCAGCAATGTGCAATGTACAGTAACATTGAATGAAGGCAGGAAGGAGTGCAGCATTGTGCAATGTACAGTAACACTGAATGAAGGCAGGAAGGTGTGCAGCAATGTGCAATGTACAATAACACTGAATGAAGACAGGAAGGTGTGCAGCAATGTGCAATGCACAGTAACACTGAATGAAGGCAGGAAGGAGTGCAGCAATGTGCAATGTACAGTAACATTGAATGAAGGCAGGAAGGAGTGCAGCATTGTGCAATGTACAGTAACACTGAATGAAGACAGGAAGGGGTGCAGCACTGTGCAATGTACAGTAACACTGAATGAAGACAGGAAGGTGTGCAGCATTGTGCAATGTACAGTAACACTGAATGAAGGCAGGAATGAGTGCAGCATTGTGCAAAGTACAGTAACACTGAATGAATACAGGAAGGAGTGCAGCAATGTGCAATGTACAGTAACACTGAATGAAGGCAGGAAGGAGTGCAGCATTGCGCAATGTACAGTAACACTGAATGAAGACAGGAAGGTGTCCAGCATTGTGCAATGTACAGTAACACTGAATGGAGGCAGGAAGGTATGAATCAATGTGCAATGTACAGTAACACTGAATGAAGGCAGGAAGGAGTGCAGCATTGCACAATGTACAGTAACACTGAATGAAGACAGGAAGGTGTCCAGCATTGTGCAATGCACAGTAACACTGAATGAAGGCAGGAAGTTATGCATCAATGTGCAATGTACAGTAACACTGAATGAAAGCGGAAATGTATGCAGCATTGTGCAATGTACAGTAACACTGAATGAAGGCAGGAAGGTGTGCAGCATTGTGCAATGTACAGTAACACTGAATGGAGGCAGGAAGGTGTGCAGCATTGTGCAATGTACAGTAACACTGAATGAATACAGGAAGGTGTCCAGCATTGTGCAATGTAAAGTAACATTGAACGAAGGCAGGAAGATATGCATCAATGTGCAATGTACAGTAACACTGAATGAAGGCGGAAAGGTGTGCAGCATTGTGTAAAGTACAGTAACACTGAATGAAGACAGGAATGAGTGCAGCAATGTGCAATGTACAGTAACACTGAATGAAGACAGGAAGGTGTCCAGCATTGTGCAATGCACAGTAACACTGCATGAAGGCAGAAAGGTGTGCAGCATTGTGCAAAGTAAAGTAACACTGAATGAAGACAGGAAGGTGTGCAGCAATGTACAGTAACACTGAATAAAGGTGGAAAGGTGTGCAGCAATCTACAGTAACACTGAATGAAGGCAGGAAGGTGTGCAGCAATGTGCAATGTACAGTAACACTGAATGAAGACAGGAAGATGTGCAGCAATGTGTAATGTACAGTAACACTTAATGAAGACAGGAAGGTGTGCAGCAATGTACAGTAACACTGAATGAAGACAGGAAGGTGTGCAGCAATGTACAGTAACACTGAATTAAGGCAGGAAGGTGTGCAGCAATGTACAGTAACACTGAATGAAGACAGGAAGGTGTGCAGCAATGTACAGTAACATTGAATGAAGGCAGGAAGGTGTGCAGCAATGTACAGTAAAACTGAAAGAAGGAAGGAAGGTGTGCAGCAATGTACAGTAACACTGAATGAAGGCAGGAAGGTGTGCAGCAATGTCCAGTAACACTGAAGACAGGATGGTGTGCAGCAATGTACAGTAACAGTGAATGAAGGCAGGAAGGTTTGCAGCAATGTACAGTAACACTGAATGAAGACTGGAAGGTATGCATCAATGTGCAATGTACAGTAACACTGAATGAAGACAGGAAGGAGTGCAGCAATGTGCAATATACAGTAACACTGAATGAAGGCAGGAAGTAGTGCAGCAATGTGCAATCTACAGTAACATTGAATGAAGACAGGAAGGTGTGCAGCATTGTGCACAGTACAGTAACACTGAATGAAGGCAGGAAGGTGTGCAGCATTGTGCAATGTACAGTAACACTGAATGAAGGCAGGAAGGTGTGCAGCAATGTACAGTAACATTGAAAGAAGAGAGGAAGGTGTGCAGCATTTTGCAAAGTACAGTAACACAGAATGAAGGCAGGAAGGAGTGCAGCAATGTGCAATGTACAGTAACATTGAATGAAGGCAGGAAGGTGTGCAGCAATGTGCAATGTACAGTAACACTGAATGAAGACAGGAAGGAGTGCAGAAATGTGCAATGTACAGTAACACTGAATGAAGACAGGAAGGAGTGCACCAATGTGCAATGTACAGTAACACTGAATGAAGGCAGGAAGGTGTGCAGCAATGTGCAATGTACAGTAACATTGAATGAAGACAGGAAGGAGTGCAGCATTGTGCAATGTACAGTAACATTGAATGAAGGCAGGAAAGAGTGCAGCAATGTGCACTGTACAGTAACATTGAATGAAGGCAGGAAGGAGTGCTGCATTGTGCAATATACAGTAACATTGAATGAAGGCAGGAAGGAGTGCAGCAATGTGCAATGTACAGTAAGATTGAATGAAGGCAGGAAGGAGTGCAGCATTGTGCAATGTACAGTAACACTGAATGAAGACAGGAAGGGGAGCAGCACTGTGCAATGTACAGTAACACTGAATGAAGACAGGAAGGTGTGCAGCATTGTGCAATGTACAGTAACACTGAATGAAGGCAGGAAGGTGTGCAGCATTGTGCAAAGTACAGTAACACTGAATGAAGACAGGAATGTGTGCAGCACTGTGCAAAGTACAGTAACACTGAATGAAGACAGGAAGGAGTGCAGCAATGTAATGTACAGTAACATTGAATGAAGGAAGGAAGGTGTGCAGCATTGTGCAAAGTACAGTAACAGTGAATGAAGACAGGAAGGAGTGCAGCACTGTGCAATGTACAGTAACACTGAATGAAGGCAGGAAGTTGTGCAGCATTGTGCAATGTACAGTAACACTGAATAAAGGCCGGAAGGAGTGCAGCAATGTGCAATGTACAGTAACACTGAATGAAGGCATAAAGGAGTGCAGCAATGTGGGATGTACAGTAACACTGAATGAAGGCGGAAAGGTGTGCAGCATTGTGCAAGTACAGTAACACTGAATGAAGGCAGGAAGGAGTGCAGCATTGCGCAATGTACAGTAACACTGAATGAAGACAGGAAGGTGTCCAGCATTGTGCAATGTACAGTAACACTGAATGGAGGCAGGAAGGTATGAATCAATGTGCAATGTACAGTAACACTGAAAGAAGGCAGGAAGGAGTGCAGCATTGTGCAAAGAACAGTAACACTGAATGAAGACAGGAATGAGTGCAGCAATGTGCAATGTACAGTAACACTGAATGAAGGCAGGAAGGTGTGCAGCAATGTGCAATAACAGTGAATGAAGGCAGGAAAGTGTGCAGCATTGTGCAATGTACAGCAACTCTGAATGAAGGCAGGAAGGTGTGCAGCATTGTGCAATGTACAGTAACACTGAATGAAGACAGGAATGAGTGCAGCACTGTGCAATGTATAGTAACACTGAATGAAGACAGGAAGGTGTCCAGCATTGTGCAATGTAAAGTAACATTGAATGAAGGCAGGAAGGTATGCATCAATGTGCAATGTACAGTAACAATGAATGAAGGCGGAAAGGTGTGCAGTATTGTGCAAATTAAAGTAACACTGAATGAAGACAGGAAGGTGTGCAGCAATGTACAGTAACATTGAATGAAGGCAGGAAGGTGTGCAGCAATGTACAGTAACACTGAATGAAGGAAGGAAGGTGTGCAGCAATGTACAGTAACACTGAATGAAGGCAGGAAGGTGTGCAGCAATGTCCAGTAACACTGAAGACAGGATGGTGTGCAGCAATATACAGTAACAGTGAATGAAGGCAGGAAGGTTTGCAGCAATGTACAGTAACACTGAATGAAGACTGGAAGGTATGCATCAATGTGCAATGTACAGTAACACTGAATGAAGACAGGAAGGAGTGCAGCAATGTTCAATATACTGTTACACTGAATGAAGGCAGGAAGTAGTGCAGCAATGTGCAATCTACAGTAACATTGAATGAAGACAGGAAGGTGTGCAGCATTGTGCAAAGTACAGTAACACTGAATGAAGGCAGGAAGGTGTGCAGCATTGTGCAATGTACAGTAACACTGAATGAAGGCAGGAAGGTGTGCAGCAATGTACAGTAACATTGAATGAAGACAGGAAGGGCTGCAGCACTGTGCAATGTACAGTAACACCGAATGAAGACAGGAAGGTGTGCAGCATTGTGCAATGTACAGTAACACTGAATGAAGGCAGGAAGGTGTGCAGCATTGTGCAAAGTACAGTAACACTGAATGAAGACAGGAATGTGTGCAGCACTGTGCAAAGTCCAGTAACACTGAACGAAGACAGGAAGGAGTGCAGCAATGTAATGTACAGTAACATTGAATGAAGGTAGGAAGGTGTGCAGCATTGTGCAAAGTACAGTAACAGTGAATGAAGACAGGAAGGAGTGCAGCACTGTGCAATGTACAGTAACACTGAATGAAGGCAGGAAGGTGTGCAGCATTGTGCAAAGTACAGTAACACTGAATGAAGACAGGAATGTGTGCAGCACTGTGCAAAGTCCAGTAACACTGAACGAAGACAGGAAGGAGTGCAGCAATGTAATGTACAGTAACATTGAATGAAGGTAGGAAGGTGTGCAGCATTGTGCAAAGTACAGTAACAGTGAATGAAGACAGGAAGGAGTGCAGCACTGTGCAATGTACAGTAACACTGAATGAAGGCAGGAAGTTGTGCAGCATTGTGCAATGTACAGTAACACTGAATAAAGACAGGAAGGAGTGCAGCTATGTGCAATGTACAGTAACACTGAATGAAGGCATAAAAGAGTGCAGCAATGTGCAATGTACAGTAACACTGAATGAATGCAGGAAGGAGTGCAGCATTGAGCAATGTATTGTAACACTGAATGAAGACAGGAAGGTGTCCAGCATTGTGCAATGTAAAGTAACATTGAATGAAGGCAGGAAGGTATGCATCAATGTGCAATGTACAGTAACACTGAATGAAGGCGGAAAGGTGTGCAGCATTGTGCAAGTACAGTAACACTGAATGAAGGCAGGAAGGAGTGCAGCATTGCGCAATGTACAGTAACACTGAATGAAGACAGGAAGGTGTCCAGCATTGTGCAATGTACAGTAACACTGAATGGAGGCAGGAAGGTATGAATCAATGTGCAATGTACAGTAACACTGAAAGAAGGCAGGAAGGAGTGCAGCATTGCACAATGTACAGTAACACTGAATGAAGAAAGGAAGGTGTCCAGCATTGTGCAATACACAGTAACACTGAATGAAGGCAGGAAGTTATGCATCAGTGTGCAATGTACAGTAACACTGAATGAAGTTGGAAATGTATGCAGCATTGTGCAATGTACAGTAACACTGAATGAAGGCAGGAAGGTGTGCAGCATTGTGCAATGTACAGTAACACTGAATGAAGGCAGGAAGGTGTGCAGCATTGTGCAATGTACAGTAACACTGAATGAAGACAGGAAGGTGTCCAGCATTGTGCAATGTAAAGTAACATTGAATGAAGGCAGGAAGGTATGCATCAATGTGCAATGTACAGTAACACTGAATGAAGGCGGAAAGGTGTGCAGCATTGTGCAAAGTACAGTAACACTGAATGAAGACAGGAATGAGTGCAGCAATGTGCAATGTACAGTAACACTGAATGAAGGCTGGAAGGTTTGCAGCAATGTGCAATAACAGTGAATGAAGGCAGGAAAGTGTGCAGCATTGTGCAATGTACAGTAACACTGAATGAAGGCAGGAAGGTGTGCAGTATTGTGCAATGTACAGTAACACTGAATGAAGACAGGAATGAGTGCAGCACTGTGCAATGTACAGTAACACTGAATGAAGACAGGAAGGTGTCCAGCATTGTGCAATGTAAAGTAACATTGAATGAAGGCAGGAAGGTATGCATCAATGTGCAATGTACAGTAACACTGAATGAAGGCAGGAAGTAGTGCAGCAATGTGCAATGTACAGTAACACTGAATGAAGACAGGAAGATGTGCAGCAATGTGCAATGTACAGTAACACTTAATGAAGACAGGAAGGTGTGCAGCAATGTACAGTAACACTGAATGAAGGCAGGAAGGTGTGCAGCAATGTACAGTAACACTGAAGACAGGATGGTGTGCAGCAATGTACAGTAACACTGAATGAAGGCAGGAAGGTTTGCAGCAATGTACAGTAACACTGAATGAAGACAGGAAGGAGTGCAGCAATGTGCAATGTACAGTAACACTGAATGAAGGCAGGAAGTAGTGCAGCAATGTGCAATCTACAGTAACATTGAATGAAGACAGGAAGGTGTGCAGCATTGTGCAAAGTACAGTAACACTGAATGAAGGCAGGAAGGTGTGCAGCATTGTGCAATGTACAGTAACACTGAATGAAGGCAGGAAGGTGTGCAGCAATGTACAGTAACATTGAATGAAGACAGGAAGGTGTGCAGCATTTTGCAAAGTACAGTAACGCTGAATGAAGGCAGGAAGGAGTGCAGCAATGTGCAATGTACAGTAACATTGAATGAAGGCCGGAAGGTGTTCAGCATTGTGCAAAGTACAGTAACACTGAATGAAGGCAGGAAGGTGTGCAGCATTGTGCAATGTACAGTAACACCGAATGAAGGCAGGAAGGTGTGCAGCATTGTGCAATGTACTGTAACAATGAATGAAGACAGGAAGGCGTGCAGCAATGTACAGTAACACTGAATGAAGGCAGGAAGGTGTGCGGCAATGTACAGTAACACTGAATGAAGGCAGGAAGGTGTGCAGCAATGTACAGTAACACTGAATGAAGGCAGGAAGGTGTGCAGCAATGTACAGTAACACTGAATGAAGACAGGAAGGTGTCCAGCATTGTGCAATGTAAAGTAACATTGGATGAAGGCAGGAAAGTATGCATCAATGTGCAATGTACAGTAACACTGAATGAAGGCGAAAAGGTGTGCAGCATTGTGCAAAGTACAGTAACACTGAATGAAGGCAGGAAGGTGTGCAGCAATGTACAGTAACACTGAATGAAGGCAGGAAGGTGTGCAGCAATGTACAGTAACAGTGAATGAAGGCAGGAAGGTGTGCAGCAATGTACAGTAACAGTGAATGAAGGCAGGAAGGTGTGCGGCAATGTACAGTAACTGAATGAAGGCAGGAAGGTGTGCAGCAATGTACAGTAACACTGAATGAAGGCAGGAAGGTGTGCAGCAATGTACAGTAACACTGAATGAAGGTAGGAAGATGTGCAGCAATGTACAGTAACACTGAATGAAGACAGGAAGGTGTGCAGCAATGTACAGTAACACTGAATGAAGGCAGGAAGGTGTGCAACAATGTATAATAACACTGAATGAAGACAGGAAGGTGTGCAGCAATGTACAGTAACACTGAATGAAGGCAGGAAGGTGTGCAGCAATGTACAGTAACACTGAATGAAGGTAGGAAGATGTGCAGCAATGTACAGTAACACTGAATGAAAACAGGAAGGTGTGCAGCAATGTACAGTAACACTGAATAAAGGCAGGAAGGTGTGCAACAATGTATAATAACACTGAATGAAGACAGGAAGGTGTGCAGCAATGTACAGTAACAGTGAATGAAGGCAGGAAGGTGTGCAGCAATGTACAGTAGCTGAATGAAGACAGGAATGTGTGCAGCAATGTACAGTAACACTGAATGAAGGCAGGAAGGTGTGCAGCAATGTACAGTAACACTGAATGAAGGCAGGAAGGTGTGCAGCAATGTACAGTAACACTGAATGAAGGCAGGAAGGTGTGCAGCAATGTACAGTATCACTGAATGAAGGCAGGAGGGTCTGCAGCTATGTACAGTAACACTGAATAAAGGCAGGAGGGTGTGCAGCAATGTACAGTAACACTGAATGAAGGCAGCTAGTCCAGTCAGTGTCCCCCATCTTTTAGCCCAGTGTACTCCCTTCTCCAGGCTGGGTAACCTACTCCACCACCATCTCACTGCTCCCCAAATTTATCACCCACTACCTGTCACCCTCTCACCCACTCACCCATTGCCCGTCACCCTTTCCCTGGTGTCACCTACTGCCTCTCCCTGACGTCACCCACTGCCCAGTGGTGTAACTAGGGTATTTGGAGCCCAGGGCAAATTTGAAAAGGGAGCCCCCCCTCCCCCGATGTGCGCGCGGGGAAAAAAATGGGCGTGGTCTCTTAAAAATGGGGCGTGTCAACATGACACACCCTTTTATTTTCAAACTGAACATTCCTATCCATATACACCTTAACCCCAGTAGTACCCCTTATACAGTACCCCCAGTATGCAGTTGTGGTCCCTCTCATGCAGGCCCATAGTAGTGCCCCTTATACAGTATCCCCAGTAGTGGTCCCTCTTATACAGCCCCCAATTAGTTCCCCTTACTCAGTAGCCCCAGTAGTGGCCCCCCCAAATGCAGTGCACCATGGAGTGTTCCCCCTTATGCAGTGCCCCCAGTAGTAGTCCCCACAATGCAGTGCGCCCAGTAGCGGTATCCCCTTATGCAGTGCCCTTTATATGGTGCCCCCAGTAGTAGTCCACCCTATGCAGTGCCCTTTTATATAGTGCCCCCAGCAGTAGTTCCCCCCATGCAGTTTTCCTAGTAGTGGTCCCCTTATGCAGGCACCCTGTAGTGATCCCCCCTATCTAGTGCCCCCTGTAGTGGTCCCCGCAGTGCCCCTAGCAGTAAGCTCCTTATATAGTGCCCTCAACAGTAGTCCCCCCCCTCCCATGCAGTGCCCCCAGTAGTGGTCCCCCTGATGCAGGCTCCCAGTAGTGACCCCCCCTATCCAGTGCCCCCTGTAGTGGCCCTTCCTATTATTGCCCCCAGTAGTGGTCCCCCGAGTACAGTGCCTCTAGTAATAGGCCCCTTTTAGAATGCCCCCAGTGGTAGTAGTCCCCCCCACCCAAGTAGTAGTCCCCAGTAGAGTAGCCCCCCCCAGTAGAGGTCCTCCCAATGGCGCCCCCAGTAGTAGCCACACCTCCCCCAGTAGAGGTCCCCCCAGTAGTAGCCAACCCCTCCCCCGTTGTGCAGATAGGTTAAAAAATAAATAAATATATATAAAAATATACTTACCTGATTCCACGCTGCTCCTGCTCCTGTCCGCGATGCCGCTCCCGCCCGCCAGTCCGCCCGGGCTGTCGCGCTCAGCATTATGGGACAGACGTCATGACGTCAGTCCCATTACCCACTGCAGGAGCTGGACGGAAGTCCGGCTCTTGCAGTGGGTGCTGCAGCAGTCAATGAGAGTCTATCTGACTCTCATTGGCTGCTGTTTAACACACGCATCGCCGCCAGCGCTGGCGGCGATGTGTGTGTTATGCACAGCCTGAGCCCGCCTCCTAGCGCTATTGGGCAAGCGCTCAGGGGGAGGGAACGGGCTCAGCTGTGCAGCACAGGACTGGCGCTGGAAGCCTAGCGCCGGTCCTGTGCAAATGTGTAGTGCTGACTGCACTCATTGTAGTCGGCGCTACACTAGCTAACTAGGGCGGGCCGGTACCGTGGCCGGCGGTGCCCCCCCGCGCCGCTGGTCCAACGGCGCCCAGGGCACGAACCCCGCTCGCCCTGCCCTAGTTACGCCACTGCCTCTCCCCATCACCCTCTCCCTGTCACTTACTGCCTCTCCCCATCACCCTTTACTGCCTCTCGGTCTCTCACTAACTCTCCCAGTCCTCTCTCTCTGTCAACCACTGCCTCTCCGTGTCATCCTTCACATCACCCGCCTCCCCCTGGCATCACTCACTGCCACTGCCTGGAGTAACCCGCTACCTCTTCCTGGTGTCATGCACTGCCTCACCAAGGAGGACGTGGCTTGTGGATATGGCATTCCCTTTGAGGCCACCCCCTTTGTTGTGAGGCCACACTCACTTCCACAGGAGCGCACACACAAAAAGCCACCCCTTCCCCTGTCATGGCACTCTCCCTGTCCTTATATTATGGATCCGCCCCTGTTCAACCCCCTTATACAGTGCTGCTGAAAATCTGTGGCACCATAAAAATATAAGACATTAATAATAATGAACTTGATCACAGAAAGGTCAAATAACATATTAATAACTTGCGACCCACCCTGGCTTTGCACGGAAGAAATTGGAATTTACAGCGAATGTCTTTTTTACTGAGGTCTTATAAGATTGCCTTGTAGACGACATTAGTCATTTTTCCTCCAGACGTCAACATGAAAAGATTTAGTTTTGGCATGACACACAAAAGGGCCACATAAAAGTTTTTCACACGCAAAACAGTCTCCACTTAGGACAACTCCAGCCACGTTAAGTGTCTGTCCCTGTGCTTTCTTTATAGCCATGATAAAGCAGAGTCTTACCACAGGAATTGGGCTTGTTTGAAATGAAATGAAATAGTAACGGTAAAAAAAAAAAAAAAAGGGAAAAACTGAAATTTTGTACCAGTAAACAGGACTTACATCAATTTTTCTGGAGAAACGAGATAATACGAATCAATCTCTACATGATATAAAATAGTCCGTCATTGTGATATATAACGATTTAGGCAGCGTAAACCAAGAAAGCACTCAACATCCGTTTTTTCACTGACTTGCTGCACAAAAACCGTCACTGCTCGGCTCCCTTTTGTCATACATTAATGTTTCATAAACCTAAACTTTCCTCAATAAATGCTCTACAGAATAGTAACAACTGCATAAAAATCCGTCCAGTGGTTCTCGAGATTAGCCTGAACACACAGACGGACGCCAACCAGGGACATACATTATTGTATACCACATATAGATGGCTTTACATAGTGTTGAATCCGCAAAAGTGTTGAAAGTGTAGCAGCAATCCATACTAAGCGAAACGCATCACTTATCTAACGCTGGCCGCACTCACTGCCGATATCTGTCACAATATCCAGCAATTGGCCCTATATTATAGGCATGATGTGGCCCAAAAACACCACAATAATAATGTAGCAACGGTAATCAGACGAAGGCTATCAGTACAAATGGCGCGAACACTAATGATTCTCACTGACTCTGCAAGCTACTGCTTTTCAGCACGAGTAACTTTCCCTCAGGCCGAACAGCAGGATCACTATTTGCGCGGTAACCCTGACATGGACTCAGATGCACAAAGGATGCTGTATCCAGGAGGGTGTTTCTTAAAAGATTGAAAACTGCCTATATAGTGCGGCAGCTATGAGATCATACATTTGCGCTGAGTTTTGAGTCTATTAAAAGTTTCCAGCATGTTTTATAAACTACGGTTACACACAGAGGAAAGTTAGGAGTCACTGAAACTAAAACCGTCTTAGACTTGTGAACCGGAATGGGGAGGTGGGAGGTGGGGGGATGACATAGAATAATTTTGTTTATACTTCTTGGTCTATGGATCCAATTGTATTTAGAAGCTCTGTGTCCCAGATTAACAAGAATTTAATAACATAACCAGCATATACAGACACTGCAAATAAGAGAAAGTGATAGAATAAAGGGCTTAGTAATACCTGTATGTGGGCATGTAACATCACAGTAATCAGAGGGTGGATAACCTCTTTAAATCACATGGAATATATTTCACACCTTTCTGCCATAGAGCTCTGCAGTGTCTTGTAGGTAATCCATCAGAACCAGTGACATCATCTCAGATACAGGTGACCTCAATGTGGTATTGTTATGTGTTACCATAGGGAGGGCTAAGAGTCTACGAGAGTGCGTGCAAATACTGCTGTGTGTTTATCTTACGCATTACACGGACCGACCGACCTCTTCCCTACACCTGCATGCCAAGACCTCAAATTAAACCATGGCGCTTTTCACAGGCAAAGAGCAAACAGTGATTTTCAAACTACATTTCTTTAAGGTTCAACAACTGACGTCTATGGGAAAAAAAAAAAAAACAGTTTAACTACCTCAATATGCCAATAATGACAATAGAAAACCTCTATAAACAGAGCTGAACTGTAAGGGTCACCCTGTCCGCATTATCCTTTCCACCTGAACAACAATATGTGAAAAGTACAAAAAAAAAATCTACAGAAAATCTAAACTTTAATCCAGATTTCACAGTTATTCTAACAATACTACAATATGATCCATAGGACTCCAGAGGCCAAGACACAGTCTGTGCTTTCCTATTGCTTTTGTCTCCAGATAGACAGACTGCGGCTTGGGGGTCGCTGCGTGTGAATACCCAGAACCCGTTCGGCACATATGCAGTTCGGTCCTGTGCAGACGTCTGACCATCGGATTTGTACGTAAACCACTGGGTGTGCGTACAAATCCGAATCAGGCCCAGTGTGTTATTTATCTTAGTCTCTTATAGAAGTTGGTAGAAGTACAGCATATTCTCAAAGTAAAAAAAATATTTTCGCATACAGGGCCTGATTCAGAGCCGCTCGTAAGTGGCCGCTTGTTCGCTCTGAGCGATGTTCGCACAACTGCGCATGCATATGGGTCGTAATGCGCATGTGCAAACCAGTCATTGCGGTCGGAAATCGTGCGCTCGCAAAACAGCGAGGGGCTGCTAATGTGATTGACAGAATGTACCGTTTGTGGGTGGTAACAGGGGAAGGTGCTTGAAACGGGGGAGTGGAGATCCGAACGCAGGCGTGCCAAACGGTCAAAAGGGCGTTTATTGGGAGTGCATAATTAGTAAAGGAGGAATGGGTAGGTTCGATTCCCGTCAGCGGCAGCCCGACAGGAGCAGAGTGCGACGCAGCGGAAGCCCGACAGCGCTGGAAATCCTGATCGTGGATAGGTAAGTATCCACTAACCTAACCCCCCTAACCCTAACCCTCCTTAGGGGTGCCTAACCCTAACTTCCCCCCCAAGTGCCTAACCCTAATCCCCCCTCTAAGTGCCTAACCCTAACCACCCCCTTCCCAGCTACCTAAACCTAAGTCCAGCGGGGGGGTGCCTAACCCTAAGTCCCCCCTGGGGGTGCCTAACCCTAACCCTCCCTCCCCTAGCCTAACCCTAACCCTCCCGGGGGGGTTCCTAACCCTAAGTCTCCCCCGGGAGCCCTAAACCTAACCCTCCCTCCCGCTGCTGTCCGCTCGCGGCGCCCGTCATCACTACGATCGTGATGCCAGGCGCCGGTCTCCCGGCATTGGGGAAATGCGGGCGTCTACATCTAGATGCCCGGCATTTCACCCTTGCCGATATAAGACAGTCGGGAAGCCGGCTGCCGGTATATAGGCAATCGGCTTCCCGATTGCTTCCCGTAAAGGAGCGTCATCGACCACGTCACTTGGATGTCTTTTAGCCTGAACTGCTCGCAGTGATAGCGGTAAGAAAAATCAACCACAAGCACTGCGAGCAGTACAGATGCCTTTTGATGTTCCCAATTAATCGAATAAATACCGGAGATGACGTGTGATGCGAACGGCAAAGGGGCGTCTTTACAAAATAGCAAGCTTTTTTTCGTTCGCTCGCTCAGACATAGAGGCGTCAACAAACCGCAAAGAGCGAGCGCACAATTTAAATAACCGGCCCCTTTTTTGGAACGACCGTCCGCAAATAGTGTCCGGCTCTGAATCCGGCCCACAGTCTTCAAGCTCTCTTTTTGCTGAACTTCTCACACTAGCTCCATCCTGCGAAGCAAAAAGGACTGATAAAAAACTGATATTTAAGGGGGAGGTTCAAATGTTTTTGGCGTCCAGTGACGCCAGTCGGGCGTCGGGAGACGAGTCGGGCGTACTGTAGTTAAGATGCCCAAATGCCTGCTTTGGATGGATCTCGGCTTGCACCTAAAGAGGGTACCAGCAAAAATTTGCGATAAGTGATGGGTGCCCAAAACAAGTGAATAGCTCCCGGTCACTTTAGATGAGAGCTACTGGTGCGAGAAACAACTGAATATTTCCCATAGCATGGGGGCTGGTTCGAAGTTGGACAAAATGGCGGGCTGCGGAGATGAGCGCATGCAGAGATCGGGCTGATTTCAGAAGGATCCCTCACAGCAAGGATAGGGCACGGATAATAATGACAGACACTTTCACAGGCGGATAGGTCGATAAAAATTATGTGAAAACAATTCCTACAGATGGCGCTATGCTGGTATGAAAAGTAACAAGAAATCACAAATCTTCCCTTATTGACTGAATGATGTTCTTCTGTCGTTCTTCTTCTAGTATTTAATGATGCCACACTCCAATCCAATATGGATAATATGGAAAAGATAAAACAAAGAGTCCCATGTGTTTTCAAACATAGGGTCCGCGTACCCGCTCTCAGTGAAACACCTCTATATGTGAATATCAAGGTTTCTTTAAGAACACCCGGTTCAATGTCATACTTGTACCACCACCATGCCTTTTAGAGTAGGATTGGCGTACCTCACTCACATTAAGACTGGAAATCACCGGTGTGGAATGGTTTCTTTAATTATGGTAAGGATTCACCCCCAAATGAATGTGCATACCCCACTCAGAGTTTTCTGGACATTCTCTTTCACATAAAGGTATTTTTGGCCATATGCACGCAGTTGTACCCATATATTCAGTGTATGATATACCGGAAAAAGGAATAAAATGTATGCTAAAACAGGCAAATCAGAGTCCACAGCATCCGAATAGTGTCAACGCATTTCAGGCCAGTCCTGGAGTTGATAGGTCGGTGCTTACAGCGCTGAATACAGGTGGCTCAGCCGACATCTGTGCCACTCTGAAACAGCCCGTTTACTGGGAACTGATACATTGTAACTATTTCCGCTGATTTACTGGGACTACACTAGAAAATAAATAAAATTTAAAAAAAACAACAAACTGACAAAAACAAGCCAGACAATTCTGTATGTATGGGGAGCATGCTGTCACAATAATAACAGCTTATACAGTGTTCTCCACAGAAAATGTTTCCAGCCGGGTGGCATCAAGAAGTAGCCAGGTGGGGCCTTCACAATAATAAAATGTTTTAAACCTTGAACTTATAATGATTTGAAATAACATTTTATATATTAATTCTCCTCTTCTTATTAGAGGCCCAGACGTCTGATTATGAAAAAGCTCCAAAGTCTGTAGGATCTGGTCCTTTTTATACAGCTCCCAGATACTGTTCCCACTTGGAGGCTTCCAAAGTGCCGGATGGTGCACCCACCAAAAACAGCCTGGGGAGAACACTGTTATAGAATAGAATTTAGAGTCCTTGATGAGCTGGAGTAATTTTCAGTCAAAACCTAGTTGGTCTTCACCCAACTGCAATATTCTATCACAGTTAAAATCATGGCACAACTATTACAACGTTTGAGCACTGTTATAAACAAGCACGTAACTGCAAAACCACAAAAATCTGTTTCCTAAGGGCACACATAGCTAGTCTGGAAGAAAGACCACACTGACTAGAGCAATAACAATTCTGTAACACAGAACCAGCAAATCAATACGGTCTGCCACTTTAAATTGGAAACAAAGGGAGTGTGTGAGCTGAAGGAACAAACAAAAGCAACAATGCCTTGATTGATTAGCTGGTTATCGGTACCAAAAAGCAATAGACACTCAGGGGTATATTTATCAAAGTTTGTTTTTACTTGCAATTTGATGTTCGATTTAGCTCACCCCAAATAGAATGTACAAATCCCTCTTCAAATCTCACATTTACTAAAATTTGATTTTAGAAGTCTTTCTAAATCGAATTCGATTTGGTTCGAGTTTCAACAGCGATTTGATGTTCGATTTTGCATGTTCATGTACAAATCGAACACAAATCCCATTTCAAAGCCCCGACTGAATAGACCAGCTTTATGCTTTCATTTTCAGCATGAGCAGTTCGTTTTGACACAGATACATGCATACATCAGTGAGTTACGTGCATGTATCTTACTGTAAAATGCTTGTTAAGTGTTAATTTTATTTTAAAAAATGACGTGGGGTTCCCCCCTAAATACACAACCAGCCCTGGACTTTTCATAGCCAGTCCTGGTTGTGTAAGTACAGGGAAAAAATTGCGTAGGGTTCCCCTGTACTTAGCACAACCAGCACCAGGCTCAGATCCAGTCCTGGTTCAGGAATTACAGGGGAAAACATGCGTAGGATTCCCCTGTAATTTGCACAACCAGCACCGGACCCTTTCTAGCAGGGGGTGGAGGTGGGAGGTAATGTCACAGCCAGGGAAACCTTATCACCGGGTTCCCCAGCCAAAACATTACTCCTGACCTCCTAGTCAGCGCTGGCCAGGGATCCCTGAGGAGTTGGGGACACCACCAATAAAGGGGTCCCCGTCTCCAGGGCACCCCAGGCCTAGGCTGATAGCCTGGGGCTACCCACTCCACTCATGGGCGGTGGGTGGCAGGTTGATAGTGTGAGTGTAGTGTAATAAAAAGATAAGTGTATAGTATACATTGTCTTTACAAGTAGAACTGCAGGTCACAGCAAGCCTCCCCCGCACTCGGGCACTTGGAGAACCACAAGGACCAGCATGCGGGGCATTAAGGGCCCGCTGGTACCTGTAAAGAAATGTTTAAATTAGGGATGAGCGGGTTCGGTTCCCTGAGAACCGAACCCACCCGAACTTCGGGGATCCGGGGCGATCCGAGCCCAAGCTCGGATCTCCCTGTCTGCCCCGGATCCCTCTCCCGAGGCAAAACCTCGAGATCTGCTGTCGGATCTCGAGGTTTTGCCTCGAGCGGCCATTTAAAAAAAAATGCCTTTGCCTTTAATGGGCAAAGTGCTGATTGGCTGACAGAGCCGTCTGTCACGGCTCTCAGCCAATCAGCATTATGGTGCTCATTTGCATGTAGCACGGACTCGTGAGATCCGTGCTACATGCATCTGTGTGATTGACACAGAGCACTAACGGGTCCGTGAGACCCGTCTGTGCTGCTGTGGTAAATAAAAAAAAAAAAACCTGTGTAAAAAGAGAAAAAAATGGCGTGCCCCCCCCCAAAAAAAGAGCAACCAGCCCCGGGCATTAGTGACCCAGTGCTGTGTGTGCTTAAATACAGGGGACAAACGACGTAGGGGTCCCCTGTACTTAAACACAACCAGCACCGGGCTAGTCAGAACCAGCGCTGGTTGCCAAAATACGGGGGACAAACGACGTAGGGGTCCCCCGTATTCTGCGCAACCAGCTCTGGGCTCTGATCCGGTCCTGGTTCTGGAAATATAGGGGACAAAAAATGAGTAGGGTTCCCCTGTATGTTCCAGAACCAGCACTGGACTTTTTCTAGCGGGGGGCTGATGCCACAGCCAGGGGAGCCCTTTCACCGGGCCCCCCAGCCGCAGCATCAACCCTGACCGCTAGTCAGCCCAGGCCGGGGATCCCTGGAGAGCTGGGGACCCCCCCAATAAAGGGGTCACCCTCTCCAGGGCACCCCAGGCCCAGGCTGATAGCCCAGGGCTATCCCCGCCACCCCTGGTGGCGGTGGGTGGCGGGTTGATTGTGTGGTGTGGTGTAAATAAAGAATATCAAACATTGTCTTTACAAGTAGAACTGCAAGTCCCAGCTAGCCTGCCCCGCATGCTGGTACTTGGAGAACCACAAGTACCAGCATGCAGGGCATTAAGGGCCCACTAGTATCTGTAGTTCACCTGTAAAAAAATGTTTAAAAAAAACACAGGACACACACACCGTGACAGTATAAGTTTATTAAACATACATACACACACACACATGTACACATACTCACCTATGTAACCCTGTAGCATCGGTCCACTTGTCCGGTAAAGTATCCCTAGGGGACCTGTGAAAAAAAACATACTCACCATCTCCTATGCGAGGTTCTGTCCTCTTCGTTCCAAAGTAGGCAACCCCGGACTTGGCAAAAAAAAAAAAACGAAAACGCGATCCACGAACTTAGTACCGTTCTATAGAACGGTACTTCCCGAATGAGAGCTTAGCGGCGGGGTATCACCATGGAAACCCCGCTGCTAAGCGTTCATTGGCTGAGAGAGGTCATCTCCCGTCTCTCAGCCAATGAACGGCTCCCTCCATTGTAGTCAATGGTGGGAACCGCAGGGTAAACTTTAATAACCTTGCGGCTCCCAGCATTGACTACAATGGAGGGAGCCGTTCATTGGCTGAGAGACGGGAGATGGCCTCTCTCAGCCAATGAACGCTTAGCAGCGGGGTTTCCATGGTGATACCCCGCCGCTAAGCTCTCATTCGGGAAGTACCGTTCTATAGAACGGTACTAAGTTCGTGGATCGCGTTTTCGTTTTTTTTTTTTTGCCAAGTCCGGGGATGCCTACTTTGGAACGAAGAGGACAGAACCTCGCATAGGAGATGGTGAGTATGTTTTTTTTCACAGGTCCCCTATGGATACTTTACCGGACAAGTGGACCGATGCTACAGGGTTACATAGGTGAGTATGTGTACATGTGTGTGTGTGTATGTATGTTTAATAAACTTATACTGTCACGGTGTGTGTGTCCTGTGTTTTTTTAAACATTTTTTTTACAGGTGAACTACAGGTACTAGTGGGCCCTTAATGCCCTGCATGCTGGTACTTGTGGTTCTCCAAGTACCAGCATGCGGGGCAGGCTTGCTGGGACTTGCAGTTCTACTTGTAAAGACAATGTTTGATATTCTTTATTTACACCACACCACACAATCAACCCGCCACCCACCGCCACCAGGGGTGGCGGGGATAGCCCCGGGCTATCAGCCTGGGCCTGGGGTGCCCTGGAGAGGGTGACCCCTTTATTGGGGGGGTCCCCAGCTCTCCAGGGATCCCCGGCCTGGGCTGACTAGCGGTCAGGGTTGATGCTGCGGCTGGGGGGCCCGGTGAAAGGGCTCCCCTGGCTGTGGCATCAGCCCCCCGCTAGAAAAAGTCCAGTGCTGGTTCTGGAACATACAGGGGAACCCTACTCATTTTTTGTCCCCTATATTTCCAGAACCAGGACCGGATCAGAGCCCAGAGCTGGTTGCGCAGAATACAGGGGACCCCTACGTCGTTTGTCCCCCGTATTTTGGCAACCAGCGCTGGTTCTGACTAGCCCGGTGCTGGTTGTGCTTAAGTACAGGGGACCCCTACGTCGTTTGTCCCCTGTATTTAAGCACACCCAGCACTGGGTTACTAATGCCCGGGGCTGGTTGCTCTTTTTTGGGGGGGTGCACGCCATTTTTTTCTTTTTTTACACAGGTTTTTTTTTTTTTTTTTTACCACAGCAGCACAGACGGGTCTCACGGACCTGTCATTGCTCTGTGCCAATCACACAGATGCATGTAGCACGGATCTCCCGGGTTCGTGCTACATGCAAATGGGCACCATAACGCTGATTGGCTTCCTGTCTGCCACTGCAGTGCCACTCCTAGATGGGCCACGTGTTTGTGCCGCCCCCTTGTGTCGCTTAGCATAGTCATCCAGCTTCCTCGGTACAACCTTTTGGCCTAAAAACAATATTGTGAGGTGTTCAGAATAGAGTGGAAATGAGTGGAAATTAATGTTATTGGGGTTATTAATAGCGTAGGAACAAAAACAGGCCCATTTATGTGATTTTAGCGTTTTTTTTTTATTTTTTAAGAAAAAATCCAGATCCAAAACACAAAACCCAGAACCCAAAACACGGAAGGGTGGTTTTGGCAAAACCAATCCAGATCCAAAACACGAAGAAAGATCCAGATCCAAAACCAAAACACAAAACACGAAAAGTGTCCGGTGCACACCCCTAGTTTAAATAAACACAATACACACACACCGTGACAGTATAGTTTTAATACATACACACTCACACATACTCACCTACATCACCTGGATTGGTCCCCTTCCCCATGTAGGGATCCTTGGTCTTCGTAAAATAAATAAACGAGAAAACACGAGCCATGCATTAGGTACCAACCACGATGGTTGCTACCTCCCGAAAGAAGAGCTCATATGCAGCTTTTCCCTTTGTATGGCCGTGTCTGAGCATTCATTGGCTGAGAGAGGCCAGCCCCCACCTCTCTCAGCCAATGAACAGCTCCCACCATTGAAGTCAATGGTGGGAACCACAGAATTACCTTTAGTAACCCTGCGTCTCTCACCATTGACTTCAATGGTGGGAGCCGCTCATTGGCTGAGAGAGGCGGGGGCTGGCCTATTGTGCGTCCTATTCACATTACTTACGAATAAGACACATTTGAAGGTAAAAAGTCACGAAAAGACGCTCAGCGTTATAGAGTCACGGCACGGCATGGCGCAACTAGGAGGGCTGTTTAATATGCGAGGAAGTAAGAAGTATGTGGACACATCTGTATAAACCAACTGCGCACATTCTGCACTGCCACGTGAAATAGCAGGGAATAGTTACACACCGATTTGATAAAGGTAACTGCTGGGCTGTGTAATACAACTACTGTAGCTGGATGATCCTAATCATTGATGTACTGTATACCTGGCCTAACTACATGTGGTAAAACACATGCCATATACATCAATTCTATTCTAAGATATAGTAGTGTCCACCCATGCTACAGACCTAGAATGTGTACAGATGTATCAACACAACACTGAATTGATGATAGTGAACCTTTCTAATCTTCTAGTGCATTCACTTATTACACCAGTTCATCCGATGGAGTTACTGGTCATTACGGGATATGGTGCAATGTTAGTAAGTTTTACATTGCATGAAACTACAGCTATACCCATTACTTTACCTACACACGGCAGACAATGTGCATAAGCCCACCCTTAAATATTTTCTGTGGCCCCCTACATTACGGTGACATCTCTAAAAGAGAGACAGGTCATCAGATTCTCTTCCCACTAGGCTGTAAGCTCTGATGTGCAGGGCCCTCCGCTGTAAGCTCTGATGTGCAGGGCTCTCCGCTGTAAGCTCTGATGTGCAGGGCCCTCCGCTGTAAGCTCTGATGTGCAGGGCCCTCCGCTGTAAGCTCTGATGTGCAGGGCTCTCCGCTGTAAGCTCTGATGTGCAGGGCCCTCCGCTGTAAGCTCTGATGTGCAGGGCCCTCCGCTGTAAGCTCTGATGTGCAGGGCCCTCCGCTGTAAGCTCTGATGTGCAGGGCCCTCCGCTGTAAGCTCTGATGTGCAGGGCCCTCCGCTGTAAGCTCTGATGTGCAGGGCCCTCCGCTGTAAGCTCTGATGTGCAGGGCTCTCCGCTGTAAGCTCTGATGTGCAGGGCCCTCCGCTGTAAGCTCTGATGTGCAGGGCCCTCCGCTGTAAGCTCTGATGTGCAGGGCCCTCCCTACTCTTTCTTTTGTCCGTATGCCATGATTTCTCCACACTGCCTGGACATATAATAATAATAATAATAATAATAATAATAATAATAATATTAGTAATAATAATAATAATAGTAAATGAGATAGGGCAGTGCTTCTCAATCTCTGTCCTCAGGACCCCACACAGGTCATGTTTTCCAGGTGACCCAGCAGGAGCACAGGTGTAGTCATTACTCACTGACACATTGTAAAAGATCCACAGGTGGAGCTAATTATATCACTTGTGATTCTGTGAGGAGACCTGGAAAACATGCACTGTGTGGGGTCCTGAGGACCGAGTTTGAGAACCTGTGAGATAGAAGATATTGTATTTAGTTGGATGGATTATTCTGGAGAATTCTGTTGCTAAACACCCCTCAGATCTGTAAAGCAGGACAACCATAATGTATGATAATAACTTCAACAAAACATTTACTTGTAATGAAAATCAACATTTCTCTTCTCAGGGATGCCAGACATGTTCTCTCTCTTTCTTTCTTTCTTTCTTTCTTTCTTTCTTTCTTTCTTTCTTTCTTTCTTTCTTTCTTTCTTTCTTTCTTTCTTTCTTTCTTTCTTTCTTTCTCTTTCTTTCTTTCTTTCTTTCTCTCTTTCTCTCTTTCTCTCTCTCTTTCTTTCTTTCTCTCTTTCACAAAGTAACAATGCTAACAGGAGTCACTTGCTAATTGATTTACGTTTCATGGTTGTTATTTCCCCTCAGTGCAATAATCTGTGACTTGTGTCATACACAGTAGGCGGGTGTGTTATAGAGCTTGGCTCTACGTTACAGTAAGGCTGTAATTCATCTTCACTTTGTTCAAAGCTTGGTGTGTTTTTCACTAGGGTGAGTCACTGTCGTACTTTTTGGAATAGAAAACAAAGTGAGCAATTGTTCCTTTAAAAATGCTTTAAAGTAATGATTCTTTTTACGTGAGACCTGCGTCAGGGACATGAGAATAAGCTCAGTGGGCTCTGCCAGATGTGGCAAGTGGGCTAGAAATAAAATCTTTTCTTAGTTAATCACAGTTTACACTGCAGGGCAATGACACCGCTTACGGAATAAACAACCTTTGAATCAGATGCTCTCTGTATTGGTACCATGCAATCCGGCCCATCCTGTATTGGTGCCATACAATCAGGGGGGCTTAATGCCAGTACACCAAACCATTTATAACACAGGGACGGCCATGCCTCTAAGCCATATATCCAATGCTAGCAGGTCTCGGGCAGCAAGCCTCGCACTGGATACGGGAAAGCGTTTGGTAGCATCTTCTGAGTCTCTTATGCACAGAACTTGATAGCACTAAGGCTGACTGGAGATTTCATAGATTAATAGAAGCTCTATATTCATCTCCACCAGCCAGGAATAATGATCAAAAGATCAGAAGTGGTCTCCATTTGTAATGGTTGAAGCCAAGGATGCTTAAAGTCTCCTTGGATATTTGTTCTGCTGATCCAACTTCTGACAGCTATAATCAGGCCCTGAATGGATGCACATTTTCTGAGGACATCCTATGGACCCGTAAACACCATCAACTATCCCTCACCTCTCCTATTTACCATCAACTATCCCTCACCCGCCTATTTACCATCAACTATCCCTCACCCGCCTATTTATCATCAACTATCCCTCACCCGCCTATTTACCATCAACTATCCCTCACCCGCCTATTTACCATCAACTATCCCTCACCTCTCCTATTTACCATCAACTATCCCTCACCCGCCTATTTACCATCAACTATCCCTCACCTCTCCTATTTACCATCAACTATCCCTCACCCGCCTATTTACCATCAACTATCCCTCACCTCTCCTATTTACCATCAACTATCCCTCACCCGCCTATTTACCATCAACTATCCCTCACCCGCCTATTTACCATCAACTATCCCTCACCCGCCTATTTACCATCAACTATCCCTCACCCGCCTATTTACCATCAACTATCCCTCACCTCTCCTATTTACCATCAACTATCCCTCACCCGCCTATTTACCATCAACTATACCTCACCCGCCTATTTACCATCAACTATCCCTCACCCACCTCTTTATGGTTACTGAGGAGGCTGGCGGAATTTAGACAAGGCCATGTCTTCACACGTAGCTGTAAGGAAGAGATAAGGAAGCATTTCTGTCTAGCTTGAACATTAAGTGTTAACGCAGGAAGAACCTTTCTATGAAACATGGTACTAGCAAAACCAGGAATAAATTAGTACAGATAGGGCCTGATTCAGAGCCGCTCGCTCTGAATTAGGACCATTGCGACCTTCGGGCTTGCGACGAGACCCTTGTGGTAGGGTTTCGTTCATCGCAAGCCCCAGAGAGCTTTCGGCTCTAACAGAGCCGGAAGCTCTCCACTGACATCACTTGTGATGTCAGTGGGGCCGCCCCCAAACGGCAGGCGTTCTCATGGGAACGCCTCCGTTTGGGCAGCCACCCCCCCGGCCCGCCCACCAAAGGGAGCGAGCTGTCACTCAACATTGACAGCTCGCCCCCTTTGGTGCGAGACCCGGAGCGACGGAGTGCCCGTCGCTAGCCGGGTCTCGCGCATGCGCATACGCTGTGGGCCACCATCGACCCGGTTGCGAGCGCTCAGCGCTTGCGACAGGGTCTGAATCAGGCCCATAGATCAGACACTTTCTACTATAGCTTCCTCAGTTTCAGGTCCACTGGGCCCCCACCTCCTATAAATTAATATGCCTCCAGTTCCCCTTACGCAGTCTTAGGGGTCTATATATCAACACTTAATTTCTACAAAAGCAGGTGAAAATGAACATTTTCACCAGCTTTTGTAGAAATTAAGTTTTTTGCCCATTCATCAAAAAGGTAACACAGGAGATATCACAGATATCTCCTACTTACCTTCCTCTCCCGGAATGGCCCGCTGTCCCCACACACTAGGATCACAGATATCTCCTACTTACCTTCCTCTCCCGGAATGACCCGCTGTCCCCATACACTAGTATCACAGATATCTCCTGCTTACCTTCCTCTCCCGGAATGGCCCGCTGTCCCCATACACTAGTATCACAGATATCTCCTGCTTACCTTTCTCTCCCGGAATGACCGCTGTCCCCATACACTAGTATCACAGATATCTCCCACTTACCTTCCCCCCCCCCCACTGGAATGGCCCGCTGTCTTCATACACTAGTATCACAGATATCTCCTGCTTACCTTTCTCTCCCGGAATGACCCGCTGTCTCCATACACTAGTATCACAGATATCTCCTGCTTACCTTCCTCTCCCGGAATGGCCGCTGTCCCCATACACTAGTATCACAGATATCTCCTGCTTACCTTCCTCTCCCGGAATGGCCCGCTGTCCCCATACACTAGTATCACAGATATCTCCTGCTTACCTTCCTCTCCCGGAATGGCCCGCTGTCCCCATACACTAGGATCACAGATATCTCCTACTTACCTTCCTCTCCCGGAATGGCCCGCTGTCCCCATACACTAGTATCACAGATATCTCCTGCTTACCTTCCTCTCCCGGAATGGCCCGCTGTCCCCATACACTAGTATAACAGATATCTCCTACTTACCTTCCTCTCCCGAAATGACCCGCTGTCCCCATACACTAGTATCACAGATATCTCCTGCTTACCTTCCTCTCCCGGAATGGCCCGCTGTCCCCGTACACTAGTATCACAGATATCTCCTGCTTACCTTTCTCTCCCGGAATGACCGCTGTCCCCATACACTAGTATCACAGATATCTCCCACTTACCTTCCCCCCCCCCCACTGGAATGGCCCGCTGTCTTCATACACTAGTATCACAGATATCTCCTGCTTACCTTTCTCTCCCGGAATGACCCGCTGTCTTCATACACTAGTATCACAGATATCTCCTGCTTACCTTCCTCTCCCGGAATGGCCGCTGTCTCCATACACTAGTATCACAGATATCTCCTGCTTACCTTCCTCTCCCGGAATGGCCGCTGTCCCCATACACTAGTATCACAGATATCTCCTGCTTACCTTCCTCTCCTGGATTGGCCCGCTGTCTCCCTTCTGCCGGAGACTGGGGCTTTTGTGCGCATGTTTGACCTGTAGGTCACGTAGGCGCACTAGTTTCACTGCTCCGAAAGGAGCAGTGAAAAGATTCACTGCTCACAAAGGAGCAGTCAAAAAACTCGAGGACACAGCTGATTTTCAGATCAGCTTTTCAGATCAGCTGTCTCCACGCCAGACCAATGATGAAATGCTTTGCGCTTGTTTTGAGTTGGAATGTTATTTATCATGGTCTGTTCGGACTCCGATAATTAACATAATGAATAGAGCCCTATCTCCTCCGAATTTCACACTTGCCTTTACTACTGAATCCCGGAGAAGGTAAAAACTAGAATGGGATTATGTTGAGCAACACTCATTTCTTTTCTCACTTACCATTTATTCCTGTGCACAACTGACAATTAAAACAATGTGTTTTTATTTCATCGTGGCAGCCATATTTGGCTGCCCTCCAGAGAGGCATTGAAAAGGAGATGATTTGAAGGAAGTTAAGTAAGAAAAAGTAATCAGATGCATGCTTAAAAAAAAAGTAATTGCTGTTTAAAGAAAAAACACACCTATGTGCGATTGATGCTTTAGGGTGTACAAGAGTATTTTAAGAAGTACAGCCTGTGAACTGCAAACTGTAATACATGTTGTGTTCATGGTCCATTATCGATTTCCAACACAGATCAACATTCAATGGAAAGAATGAAGTTGCAGTGGAATTAATCAGGGTGTAAGGGGTGGCATTAAACCATTGTCTCATGTACCTATATGCTGATTCATGAATATCTATTATAAGAATAGACAAGAGATTTTACACTGAACAATGTTCTAGCAAATACTACAGTACTCCACATCTAGTTGTCTGAAGCAACATTTTCAGTCTCCCTCATTACAGGGCCAGAGTTATTAAGAATAACAGGAAAATATAAAAAATGGATGCAATACAGCGTTTACTGTACCCACTCCAATCTCTTCCATTGATCTTAACCAAAAAAGACAAACAGATTAATGCTCTATTTCTAAAGTTTATTTGGAAAGGAGGCCGGAGCCGAATTGCCTTGAGAATATTAAACCAACCCAAAAGCAATGGAGGTATCAAATTCCCAAATATTGAAACATATAATCATGCAGCGTTATTGAGACATCTAAGGGACTGGCTCCACAAAACCTCTATTTATACTGACACATTATTGGACCACGAATTTGTAGGTAATATTGACTTAATTTGTTTTCTCCACCAACATGACCAGGAAATTCCTGATTCACAAAGTTCAAACCCTCTTCTTTGGACAACCAGGAAAATCTGGCATATTCTAAAGGCATAAAGCAGGATTAACTGCGTTTCATTCCCTATATCTACCCTTGATAGGAAATCCTAATTTCTTGGACGGCATTGGCTGCTCACCCTTTTACTTTGTGGAGGGTGGCGGGAATAGGTAATGTTGAGTCTTTAGTTTCCCGGAATAATAAACGTATCCTCTCATACTTTGAAATTTCAACAACACATGCAGTGGTAAGCCCCTACCCTTTGGCCATCCTACAAGTACGTTTCTATGTATAAGGTCATTTCTCAGACAAGGATTGGGAGAATGACTTGGATCGGTTTCTGAGCCGACAAGCACCTAACCATAAAGCCATATCGATAAATTATATTTCTAAGAGAGATTATTGATCACACCAAGATTTCAGGGGGTATGGCTGGATGGTTGATACCATCCCTACTTTGAGTATGGAACAACTTGAAAAGGCTCTTTGGTTTTCTAGGAATACCTTGATGGCAAGCATGTATACAGAGCTCTTCCTAAATACTTTCCACAATACTTATTTATCTCCGATCTGACGTTTCCGTACAGGAACTTCGGCTAATACTGCTTGGCCAAAATACCATCGAGAAGAAGTTAACACATCATTGTTTATGGGTATGCCCAATAGCTCAATATTTTTAGCATCTAATCCGAAGATACGCTGAGGCGAAACTTATTAATTATGTACCTTTCAGTCCAGAATGGGCAATTTTAGGGATTATTGATCCGGATATGAGAATTACAAAAACAGGGAAGTAACTTTTGCTAGCACTTAGTGCTGCAGGGAGGAAGACTATCTTACAAGGATGGATTGCTGCAGAGCCTCCCCAAATACCCTGATTCCTAAACAAACGTAACTTTCTATTTAGAATGGACTGAATAGAAATGCTTCTTCTCAGGGATGAGAGCAGAAAGATCATTCATAACCTGGGAGTCCTATGTAAACACCCTTCCATTAACAGTACGACTACAAATCTACCATAGTCTTAAAAATTCAACATGGTATTTGACCAGATTAGCAGCGCAGGACCAAACGATTTTACTAGATTAACTAATGGGGTAATGGTAGGTCTTTCACCTGGGTTTCCGTGTTGATATTTTAGCCTATGGGAATTGCGACCATGATTTTTTAAATTTTATTGTTACTAATATTTATGGTTGTATGTATTTGTTACGCAATCTACTGATTATGGGGGTCATTCAGACCCACTCGCAAGCGGCAGTATGCTCGCAAGTGGGTCGATGTTCCCCACTGCGCATGCGCACGACGGAGGGAGCTCCGTCGTGCGCATGCGCGAGACCTGGACTGCGACAGCCAAGCTGTCGCTCCGGGTCTCGCACCGAAGGGGGCGTGCTGTCGATGGTGACTGACAGCATGCCCCCTTTGGTGGGCGTGCCGGGGGCGTGCCTGCCAGACGGAGGCGTTCCCATGGGAACGCCTACCGTCTGAAGCCGGCCCCACTGACATCACTAGTGATGTCAGTGGGAGTGATTTTGGCTCTGATAGAGCCAAAATCACTCCAGGGCTTGTGCCTGAGAAACCCTACCGCAGGGTTTCCGTCGCAAGTCCGATGGTCACGATGGTCAAGACCATTGCGACCATCTTTTTGGACGCTCGTATATGCTGTGGGTGGTCACCCACAGCTATACGAGCGTCCAGGAGGACGCTCCATTTTAATGGAGGAGGGCCCTGATTCAGAGCGAGCACTCTGGTCAGAGCGTCCGGCTCTGAATCAGGCCCTATATGTTCTATTATACAATTTGTTGTCAGGCAATATAATGTATTGTATTCAAGATATATTGTATGAGAAAAAGTGAATGCCTGGACAATGTCTCCTTGAAATGTATTGAGGACATTTCAGTGATTGTGAATTATTGTTGAAAAATGTTTCACTGTACTTCAATAAAAACTTCTAAAAAAAAAAAAAAATGAATAACAGGAAAAATAAATATATACACCTATGGCCAGAAACAGCAGATAATGGTGTATACTGTGTATATCATAGTACAAGTCACAACCCAGACTTAAAAATAGGGACTAAAGCCGGGTACACACTGGATGACATTTTAAACAAACTTGCCAATAACGACCATTTGTTCTTTAAGTCATCCAGTGTGTGGCACTATGTAACCAACGATGCGTGCTCCTGACGGGCGATATCATCAGCGGGGGCCTTGGTGCCGAATGCAGCATGGGCAACCGCCATTGTTCCTGGTATCGGCAAGTGTGTATGCACTTCGCGATGCCGGTGCCCTGCAGGAGCCCGTTGCTGGCGAGGTTGGTACACACTAGACATTGTGTACCTGGCAAAACTGGCAGGTAGGTTTGGACTATGGGCCTGATTCAGAGCTGGACGCTATTTGCACTCGCTCGTCCAGAAAATAGGGGTGGCTATTCAAATGAACCGTTCGCTGTATGCGGTCTGTTCACGCCTCTAGGTCTGAACGAGCGAACAAAACTTGCGGTCGTTTTTTGGGTAACTACGCCCCCCTGGCCGCTCGCATCCTACATCATGTCCGCTATTTATTAGATTAATCGAGTGCATCGAACAGGGTATGAGCTGCTCGCTATTCTTGTGGTTGGTTTTTGCTACCACAATTTTGCGAGCAGTTCTGGCTTAAAAAAAAAACAGTGACGTGGTCAATGACGCTGCTGTATTAATTATGCACACCCATAAAACGCCCGTTTTGACCTTTAAGCACGTCTGCGATCGGATCTCCACTCCCCATTTTCAAGCACCTTCCCCTGTTACCACCCACATACGCCTCATCCTGTCACTCAAATTATCAGGCATTCGCTATTTTGCGAGCACATGAAATTCGGCCGCACTGATTGGTTGGCGCATGCGTATAACGATCCATATGCATGCGCAGTTGGGCAAACATCGCTCGGAGCGAACGAGCTGCCGCTTACGAGTGGCTCTGAATCAGGCCCTATGTTTAATAAGTATGGCAGAGCATCAGACCTGCATAACAAGACTACCCCGTCCTACACAGCAATCAGGTGTGATAACGCGATGTGTTCTATATTTATTTATATATTACTTGTTGTAAGAGGAAATTAAATAATTCACACCAATACAGATTCTAAAATAAATGACAATGCTTTCACTTAAAGACAGCCTAATTATACATGTACTTTGCCAGTGCAGACTTACAACAAAAGACAGATTATATTAGCAGCAGTAAGGAATATTTGTAAAATAAATTTGTGGCATCCGGTGCAGCATCAGCTCAGCAACGACACCCGGCAGACCCCCGTTGTCTGCTCCCTCCTACTTCCTCTAAGTGTTCCCCGACTGCTCCCCCTCCCTCTTTCTCTGGGGAGTTTTTATACTTAATCCTGGCTATACCTCCAATTAACCCAATGGGGAATATTAATTTATTTAATATTCACACTTGCTAGACCTTAATTGGTTATGTGTCTCTTAACCAAAATATAATGTTATCTTCTTGTTCTGTTCCCATGTAGCTACGTTTAGGCCAAGGCTATCTTCATTAGCCCTTTTTATTTATAAAATCTGAGACTGGCGTCTGCTAGTTAAAACTGACACAGATTTAAACCTACAAGTCCTCATTGCTGAACCATTAAAATAAGATGGCTGCTGCATTAGACACAGGATTTGCCTACTTTAGAGGGGATAGACAAAGCCCTATCCGTTCTAGGCTGAAGCCATTCTACAAATACGGTCTTCTGCAACTCACACAACTAATTTATGTATTCTCAATTATTTCTATACATTCTTAATTGCAATACAGTAATAGTGATATACATAAGCATGCATATATATGTGAATTGCTGACGAGACGTGTACATCCACATAATTATGTGTTTCAGGTGTAAGTGCACAAACACTGAGTCATCTACTAAAAGCAAATCTCATGAATAAAGGATAATTTAGCTTTTGTTTGCACTGTGCATATCTGTGGATGTTATTCCTGCTGTCAGTGAGTATTTATAGGCAGTGCCTTGAGTCACCAGTGCAGGTAACGCTTCATACCTGGCTCATATTATGTATGTGAAACTGTTGACATTTGTCTCAAATGACCTCTGAGAATCCAGTTTCTGCACTATGGCTCCAGCAGCCAAACTGTGCTCTCACTGTGACGACGTTCTTTATCTCTGAAGGTCCCATTACATGGTTTAGATTAAAAATGTCCAAAAAGTGTAGGGAATTGTCTCTACTGCACAAGGGGGTCAATCCAATTAGCCGCGATGATCTTGCAGGCACGAGTTATCGCGGGAATGGCCGCATTTTACGGCAGCCCAAATTTGCAGGAATTTTGTTCGCAGCCCCATAGAAATTCCGCAAATTTGGGCTCAGAGCGGACCGCAAAGGGTGCGAGATGCCGGTCCGTTGCCGGCGTTTTAACGCCGTTGCAACGGCAACTCGCACTCTTCATGGCTAATTGGATTGACCCTAAAGACTTGAAGTACCTGTGACTGTAAGCAAGAAGTTTATATACATACATACACATAATATACTAAAAAAAAAAAAACAGGCACTAGACAAGACAGGAAACTATTATATGTTCCTTAACTTAACAGGCAGCGATTCCAGCAGCAAGCCGATACCACCAGACAATTCTGTATTCACCCGCTCTTCACCACCCGCCATTAATGAAGATACAAATATCACAAGTGAGGCAAACATATTACACCATAACACGTTTTTATAAATAATGGACTCACATAAGTAACCATTCAATCTGTCTCTAAATCATGTTACATACATCTGAAAAACATATTCAAAATTCAACCATATTGCACACAAGACACTGCAAAAACTCTAATGCATGCACTTATTATTTCCCGCATTGACTATTGCAATAGCCTCCTTATTGGTCTTCCCAAAAACAGGCTGTCGCCATTACAATCCATTGTTAATGCAGCTGCAAGGCGTATCTTCCTTGCCAAACGTTCATCGTCTGCTGCCCCGCTCTGTCAGTCCCTCCATTGGTTACCGTATTCAAGATAAAATACTTACACTCACACATAAAGCTATTAACCAAACCACACCAACACACATCTCTTCACTCATCTCAAAATATCTCCCAACCCGACCTCTCCGCTCTCCACATCTGCGTCTCTCATCCCCACGCAATACTTGCTACCATTCACGGTTACAGGACTTTCTTTGGGCTGCACCCACTCTATGGAATGCCCTACCTCGCACAATAACACTTTCTTCTAGTCTCCAATCCTTCAAGCGTTCCCTGAAAACTCACCTCTTCAGGCGAGCTTATCAGATTGTAAGCTTGCGAGCAGGGCCTTCCTACCTATATATCTGTCTGTTATTACCCAGTTTTGTTCTATTAATGTTTACAATTGTAAAGCACAATGGAATATGCTGCGCTATATAAGAAACTGCTAATTAATAAATAAATAAATAAATAAAGTAACCAATACAGCACTGGGTAATAAACACAGGGAAATTATATTATAATTATATATACATACACATACATACATACATACATACATATATACATACATACATACATATCTCCAGTGTATAGCCTGCCACCTGGGAGTGCGTGGCTTAGTGCTGAAGGAAGACAGACACATGACAGCTGAACTCCACGACACTGAGCCAGCAGACATGGGACAGCTTCTCCATGTTGTTTTAGCACAAAACTATACCTAATGCAGCCACATCAATACTTGTGTCTTCACACAATTGGCCATATTTGCTAATGCCCAACAGGCCCACAAGCCAGCGTCCTACTTCCTGCCATCTGGCTGCTGAGTAAGACCAGGTCTTCAATCAAACAACCCACACCAGTGTCTATAAAGCGAGCAAGACCCCTCTTTCACTGACCTCCTTGCTCCAGTCTGGTTCCTCACAGATCTCCGCCAGGTATGTGACACCATGGTCTTCCTCTCGCCATCTGGAATATCTGTGCAGCTACTGTAGTAACGAGATGGAAGTTCAAGGGGTAAAACACAAAAATTAGGTAGAAAAACCCTCTAATAATATAACAACTAGCGCACTGAGAATGTGAAGGTTCTGATAGTGGCCCACTTAGCAGAATCCCTACAGTCAGCAAATGGCGGATGGGCCTTGTCTAGGCCTCTCAGACTCCCAGGCATCCAAAGAGAACCACAAGAGACTAAGGGGTATATTTACTAAAATGCAGGTTTCTTAAAGTGGAGTTGTTGCCCAATGCAACCAATCAGATCATTTATCTGCACCTTCTAGAAGATATTAGCTAGAATTTGATTGGTTGCTATGGGCAACAACTCCACATCTAAAAACCCGCACATTAGTAAATATACCTCTAAGAGGTTGATTTTGAGTTGGGAAGAAAGCAAAATAAGTAACTAAGGATCCGATTCAGACCGTGATCGCTTGCTATGCGCGTTTGATGGCATTCTGCGCATGCATCGCAGAGCACAAGCCAATCTGTGCGATCGGAATGTGATCACTCGCAGACGGGAGTACTACTTTGAGTGACAGTGCCGTTTGTGGGCGGTAACAGGGGAAGGTCCTGGAAAACGGGGGAGTGAATGTGTGAATGCAGGCGTGTCCGAGCGTTAAACGCCGTTCTTTAGGCATGCATAATTATTAGCAGGGCAGCGTCATTGTACACGTCACCTGGTTGTATTTCAGCCTGCAGTGATCGCAGTGGGGTAGGATCTACCTCAAGGGCTGCGTGCAGCTCCGATGGTTCTCGATGTTACTGATTAATCATACACTTCCTGGAGATGACGTGTGCTCAGATAGAAAAGTGGGCGTCATTACACCGACGTGAGATCACTCTGCAGTCGCTCTCTAAGACATAGGGGGCGTCCTTAAGCCTGGCCGTGTGATTGCGGTATTTGCATACCCCGCCCCTTTTGGCTGCCAGCGATCACAGCCTAGCACACAGGTCTGAATCGGGCCCTAAGTTTGCACCTTGAAAAACCATGTTGCATATGCGCCGATAATAAGAATGTGCACTTGCTCCAGCCCAATATATGTGCGAGAGATGCATCTGCTACTGGTTATGTTATGGAACCACACAACCTGCATTATCAGACCACAAACAGTAAGTGTGCCCAGCATTCGGCAAGGACCGGAATTTTCCACTTTCAAAGAAAAGAATAAAAAAAGTTTCTTCTGGCATCTGCTGAGGGAACGCCCCAGGATCCAGGTATCTGAGACAAAGGGCCTGATTCAGAGCCGGACGCTATTTGCGCTCGCTCGTTCAGAAAAAAGGGGTGGCTATTCAAATGAACCGTTCGCTCTTTGCGGTCTGTTCACGCCTGTAGGTCTGAACGAGCGAACAAAACTTGAGGTCGTTTTTTGAAAAACTACGCCCCCTGGCCGCTCGCATCCTACGTCATGTCCGCTATTTATTAGATTAATCGAGTACATCGACCAGCGTATGAACTGCTCGCTATTCTTGTGGTTGGTTTTTCCTACCGCAATCTTGCGAGCAGTTCTAGCTATAAAATAACCCAGTGACGTGGTCAATGACGCTGCTGTATTAATTATGCACACCCATAAAACGCCTGTTTTGACCTTTAAGCACGCCTGCGTTCTGATCTCCACTCCCCGTTTTCAAGCACCTTCCCCTGTTACCACCCACATACGCCTCCTCCTGTCACTCAAAATAGCAGGCATTCGCTATTTAGCGAACAAACGATTTTCGGCCGCACTGACTAGTTCGCACATGCGTATTACGATCCGTACGCATGCGCAGTTGTGCAAACATCGCTCGGAACGAACGAGCGGCCGCTTACGAGCGGCTCTGAATCAGGCCCAAAGTTACTAGCTGTATTACTAGAACAGGTTGCAGAAACTTTCTTTTCTCTCCTGCTATGTGTATATTTGGGTTTGGGAATCATTTGGAACTGCTGGAATGAATCTCCATATGGGTTGGGTGATGTGGGGAGGTGTAATTTGAGCGGGCGCAGCATCCAGCGAGACAGACTTCTAGATATTTTGAGGGAGTTACACATTTTCAAATAAACTATGTTGGGCTTGATACATATTTTACTCTGCACATTTTACTCTGGACCAATGATTACCACTCTTTTGTCTTGTCTTGTTCTATATAGTACATGTGGCTATTCCAGAAGTGTCAATTTATTGCGTTTTTATTACTTTGCTGCCATGACCATGTCATTTCAGTAGTTCAGTGTTGTGTATGTTTTGTTCTTTTGTTATAGGTCAATCAAATAACCTTCAATAAAACTGATTTAAAAATAAAAAAGTTTACTGTACAGCGTCAATGCAAATCTCATCTGAATATAGATTAGACTGAACTTTGGTGCCCATGATCTGTTTAGGTGTTTCCAATATTTATATTCTATTTATAAATACAGCACTGACATATTAATTTCCATAATACGATTATAACACGATCCACCTGCTCTGACTTGTCGTTAATTGAGCCAAGCCCATTATATACTGTAAATTAAAAAAATGAGAAAGGGAGATGAAAATTGAGAGTCATAATTAAAGAAATTTGCAAGATAAGGCTGATATCGGTGTAGGCGGTCTAGTGACAGGACACCCTTCTGTATAATGTACACATGGGATTATACACAGTCTAGTGACAGGACACCCTTCTGTATAATGTACACATGGGATTATACACAGTCTAGTGACAGGACACCCTTCTGTATAATGTACACATGGGATTATACACAGTCTAGTGACAGGACACCCTTCTGTATAATGTACACATGGGATTATACACAATCTAGTGACAGGACACCCTTCTGTATAATGTACACATGGGATTATACACAGTCTAGTGACAGGACACCCTTCTGTATAATGTACACATGGGATTATACACAGTCTAGTGACAGGACACCCTTCTGTATAATGTACACATGGGATTATACACAGTCTAGTGACAGGACACCCTTCTGTATAATGTACACATGGGATTATACACAGTCTAGTGACAGGACACCCTTCTGTATAATGTACACATGGGATTATACACAGTCTAGTGACAGGACACCCTTCTGTATAATGTACACATGGGATTATACACAGTCTAGTGACAGGACACCCTTCTGTATAATGTACACATGGGATTATACACAGTCTAGTGACAGGACACCCTTCTGTATAATGTACACATGGGATTATACACAGTCTAGTGACAGGACACCCTTCTGTATAATGTACACATGGGATTATACACAGTCTAGTGACAGGACACCCTTCTGTATAATGTACACATGGGATTATACACAGTCTAGTGACAGGACACCCTTCTGTATAAAGTACACATGGGATTATACACAGTCTAGTGACAGGACACCCTTCTGTATAATGTACACATGGGATTATACACAGTCTAGTGACAGGACACCCTTCTGTATAATGTACACATGGGATTATACACAGTCTAGTGACAGGACACCCTTCTGTATAAGGTACATATTGGATTATACACAGTCTAGTGACAGGACACCCTTCTGTATAAGGTACATATTGGATTATACACAGTCTAGTGACAGGACACCCTTCTGTATAAGGTACATATTGGATTATACACAGTCTAGTGACAGGACACCCTTCTGTATAATGTACACATGGGATTATACACAGTCTAGTGACAGGACACCCTTCTGTATAATGTACACATGGGATTATACACAGTCTTGTGACAGGACACCCTTCTGTATAAAGTACACATGGGATTATACACAGTCTAGTGACAGGACACCCTTCTGTATAATGTACACATGGGATTATACACAGTCTAGTGACAGGACACCCTTCTGTATAATGTACACATGGGATTATACACAGTCTAGTGACAGGACACCCTTCTGTATAATGTACACATGGGATTATACACAGTCTAGTGACAGGACACCCTTCTGTATAAGGTACATATTGGATTATACACAGTCTAGTGACAGGACACCCTTCTGTATAATGTACACATGGGATTATACACAGTCTTGTGACAGGACACCCTTCTGTATAAGGTACATATTGGATTATACACAGTCTAGTGACAGGACACCCTTCTGTATAATGTACACATGGGATTATACACAGTCTAGTGATTATACACAGTCTAGTGACAGGACACCCTTCTGTATAATGTACACATGGGATTATACACAGTCTTGTGACAGGACACCCTTCTGTATAAGGTACATATTGGATTATACACAGTCTAGTGACAGGACACCCTTCTGTATAATGTACACATGGGATTATACACAGTCTAGTGATTATACACAGTCTAGTGACAGGACACCCTTCTGTATAATGTACACATGGGATTATACACAGTCTAGTGACAGGACACCCTTCTGTATAATGTACACATGGGATTATACACAGTCTAGTGACAGGACACCCTTCTGTATAATGTACACATGGGATTATACACAGTCTAGTGACAGGACACCCTTCTGTATAATGTACACATGGGATTATACACAGTCTAGTGACAGGACACCCTTCTGTATAATGTACACATGGGATTATACACAATCTAGTGACAGGACACCCTTCTGTATAATGTACACATGGGATTATACACAGTCTAGTGACAGGACACCCTTCTGTATAATGTACACATGGGATTATACACAGTCTAGTGACAGGACACCCTTCTGTATAATGTACACATGGGATTATACACAGTCTAGTGACAGGACACCCTTCTGTATAATGTACACATGGGATTATACACAGTCTAGTGACAGGACACCCTTCTGTATAAAGTACACATGGGATTATACACAGTCTAGTGACAGGACACCCTTCTGTATAATGTACACATGGGATTATACACAGTCTAGTGACAGGACACCCTTCTGTATAATGTACACATGGGATTATACACAGTCTAGTGACAGGACACCCTTCTGTATAAGGTACATATTGGATTATACACAGTCTAGTGACAGGACACCCTTCTGTATAAGGTACATATTGGATTATACACAGTCTAGTGACAGGACACCCTTCTGTATAAGGTACATATTGGATTATACACAGTCTAGTGACAGGACACCCTTCTGTATAATGTACACATGGGATTATACACAGTCTAGTGACAGGACACCCTTCTGTATAATGTACACATGGGATTATACACAGTCTTGTGACAGGACACCCTTCTGTATAAAGTACACATGGGATTATACACAGTCTAGTGACAGGACACCCTTCTGTATAATGTACACATGGGATTATACACAGTCTAGTGACAGGACACCCTTCTGTATAATGTACACATGGGATTATACACAGTCTAGTGACAGGACACCCTTCTGTATAATGTACACATGGGATTATACACAGTCTAGTGACAGGACACCCTTCTGTATAAGGTACATATTGGATTATACACAGTCTAGTGACAGGACACCCTTCTGTATAATGTACACATGGGATTATACACAGTCTTGTGACAGGACACCCTTCTGTATAAGGTACATATTGGATTATACACAGTCTAGTGACAGGACACCCTTCTGTATAATGTACACATGGGATTATACACAGTCTAGTGATTATACACAGTCTAGTGACAGGACACCCTTCTGTATAATGTACACATGGGATTATACACAGTCTAGTGACAGGACACCCTTCTGTATAATGTACACATGGGATTATACACAGTCTAGTGACAGGACACCCTTCTGTATAATGTACACATGGGATTATACACAGTCTAGTGACAGGACACCCTTCTGTATAATGTACACATGGGATTATACACAGTCTAGTGACAGGACACCCTTCTGTATAAGGTACATATTGGATTATACACAGTCTAGTGACAGGACACCCTTCTGTATAAGGTACATATTGGATTATACACAGTCTAGTGACAGGACACCCTTCTGTATAATGTACACATGGGATTATACACAGTCTAGTGACAGGACACCCTTCTGTATAATGTACACATGGGATTATACACAGTCTTGTGACAGGACACCCTTCTGTATAAGGTACACATGGGATTATACACAGTCTAGTGACAGGACACCCTTCTGTATAATGTACACATGGGATTATACACAGTCTAGTGACAGGACACCCTTCTGTATAATGTACACATGGGATTATACACAGTCTAGTGACAGGACACCCTTCTGTATAATGTACACATGGGATTATACACAGTCTAGTGACAGGACACCCTTCTGTATAAGGTACATATTGGATTATACACAGTCTAGTGACAGGACACCCTTCTGTATAATGTACACATGGGATTATACACAGTCTTGTGACAGGACACCCTTCTGTATAAAGTACATATTGGATTATACACAGTCTAGTGACAGGACACCCTTCTGTATAATGTACACATGGGATTATACACAGTCTAGTGATTATACACAGTCTAGTGACAGGACACCCTTCTGTATAATGTACACATGGGATTATACACAGTCTAGTGACAGGACACCCTTCTGTATAATGTACACATGGGATTATACACAGTCTAGTGACAGGACACCCTTCTGTATAATGTACACATGGGATTATACACAGTCTAGTGACAGGACACCCTTCTGTATAAGGTACATATTGGATTATACACAGTCTAGTGACAGGACACCCTTCTGTATAATGTACACATGGGATTATACACAGTCTAGTGACAGGACACCCTTCTGTATAATGTACACATGGGATTATACACAGTCTAGTGACAGGACACCCTTCTGTATAATGTACACATGGGATTATACACAGTCTAGTGACAGGACACCCTTCTGTATAATGTACACATGGGATTATACACAGTCTAGTGACAGGACACCCTTCTGTATAATGTACACATGGGATTATACACAGTCTAGTGACAGGACACCCTTCTGTATAAAGTACACATGGGATTATACACAGTCTAGTGACAGGACACCCTTCTGTATAATGTACACATGGGATTATACACAGTCTAGTGACAGGACACCCTTCTGTATAATGTACACATGGGATTATACACAGTCTAGTGACAGGACACCCTTCTGTATAAGGTACATATTGGATTATACACAGTCTAGTGACAGGACACCCTTCTGTATAAGGTACATATTGGATTATACACAGTCTAGTGACAGGACACCCTTCTGTATAAGGTACATATTGGATTATACACAGTCTAGTGACAGGACACCCTTCTGTATAATGTACACATGGGATTATACACAGTCTAGTGACAGGACACCCTTCTGTATAATGTACACATGGGATTATACACAGTCTTGTGACAGGACACCCTTCTGTATAAAGTACACATGGGATTATACACAGTCTAGTGACAGGACACCCTTCTGTATAATGTACACATGGGATTATACACAGTCTAGTGACAGGACACCCTTCTGTATAATGTACACATGGGATTATACACAGTCTAGTGACAGGACACCCTTCTGTATAATGTACACATGGGATTATACACAGTCTAGTGACAGGACACCCTTCTGTATAAGGTACATATTGGATTATACACAGTCTAGTGACAGGACACCCTTCTGTATAATGTACACATGGGATTATACACAGTCTTGTGACAGGACACCCTTCTGTATAAGGTACATATTGGATTATACACAGTCTAGTGACAGGACACCCTTCTGTATAATGTACACATGGGATTATACACAGTCTAGTGATTATACACAGTCTAGTGACAGGACACCCTTCTGTATAATGTACACATGGGATTATACACAGTCTTGTGACAGGACACCCTTCTGTATAAGGTACATATTGGATTATACACAGTCTAGTGACAGGACACCCTTCTGTATAATGTACACATGGGATTATACACAGTCTAGTGATTATACACAGTCTAGTGACAGGACACCCTTCTGTATAATGTACACATGGGATTATACACAGTCTAGTGACAGGACACCCTTCTGTATAATGTACACATGGGATTATACACAGTCTAGTGACAGGACACCCTTCTGTATAATGTACACATGGGATTATACACAGTCTAGTGACAGGACACCCTTCTGTATAATGTACACATGGGATTATACACAGTCTAGTGACAGGACACCCTTCTGTATAATGTACACATGGGATTATACACAATCTAGTGACAGGACACCCTTCTGTATAATGTACACATGGGATTATACACAGTCTAGTGACAGGACACCCTTCTGTATAATGTACACATGGGATTATACACAGTCTAGTGACAGGACACCCTTCTGTATAATGTACACATGGGATTATACACAGTCTAGTGACAGGACACCCTTCTGTATAATGTACACATGGGATTATACACAGTCTAGTGACAGGACACCCTTCTGTATAATGTACACATGGGATTATACACAGTCTAGTGACAGGACACCCTTCTGTATAATGTACACATGGGATTATACACAGTCTAGTGACAGGACACCCTTCTGTATAAGGTACATATTGGATTATACACAGTCTAGTGACAGGACACCCTTCTGTATAAGGTACATATTGGATTATACACAGTCTAGTGACAGGACACCCTTCTGTATAAGGTACATATTGGATTATACACAGTCTAGTGACAGGACACCCTTCTGTATAATGTACACATGGGATTATACACAGTCTAGTGACAGGACACCCTTCTGTATAATGTACACATGGGATTATACACAGTCTTGTGACAGGACACCCTTCTGTATAAAGTACACATGGGATTATACACAGTCTAGTGACAGGACACCCTTCTGTATAATGTACACATGGGATTATACACAGTCTAGTGACAGGACACCCTTCTGTATAATGTACACATGGGATTATACACAGTCTAGTGACAGGACACCCTTCTGTATAATGTACACATGGGATTATACACAGTCTAGTGACAGGACACCCTTCTGTATAAGGTACATATTGGATTATACACAGTCTAGTGACAGGACACCCTTCTGTATAATGTACACATGGGATTATACACAGTCTTGTGACAGGACACCCTTCTGTATAAGGTACATATTGGATTATACACAGTCTAGTGACAGGACACCCTTCTGTATAATGTACACATGGGATTATACACAGTCTAGTGATTATACACAGTCTAGTGACAGGACACCCTTCTGTATAATGTACACATGGGATTATACACAGTCTAGTGACAGGACACCCTTCTGTATAATGTACACATGGGATTATACACAGTCTAGTGACAGGACACCCTTCTGTATAATGTACACATGGGATTATACACAGTCTAGTGACAGGACACCCTTCTGTATAAAGTACACATGGGATTATACACAGTCTAGTGACAGGACACCCTTCTGTATAAGGTACATATTGGATTATACACAGTCTAGTGACAGGACACCCTTCTGTATAAGGTACATATTGGATTATACACAGTCTAGTGACAGGACACCCTTCTGTATAATGTACACATGGGATTATACACAGTCTAGTGACAGGACACCCTTCTGTATAATGTACACATGGGATTATACACAGTCTTGTGACAGGACACCCTTCTGTATAAGGTACACATGGGATTATACACAGTCTAGTGACAGGACACCCTTCTGTATAATGTACACATGGGATTATACACAGTCTAGTGACAGGACACCCTTCTGTATAATGTACACATGGGATTATACACAGTCTAGTGACAGGACACCCTTCTGTATAATGTACACATGGGATTATACACAGTCTAGTGACAGGACACCCTTCTGTATAAGGTACATATTGGATTATACACAGTCTAGTGACAGGACACCCTTCTGTATAATGTACACATGGGATTATACACAGTCTTGTGACAGGACACCCTTCTGTATAAAGTACATATTGGATTATACACAGTCTAGTGACAGGACACCCTTCTGTATAATGTACACATGGGATTATACACAGTCTAGTGATTATACACAGTCTAGTGACAGGACACCCTTCTGTATAATGTACACATGGGATTATACACAGTCTAGTGACAGGACACCCTTCTGTATAATGTACACATGGGATTATACACAGTCTAGTGACAGGACACCCTTCTGTATAATGTACACATGGGATTATACACAGTCTAGTGACAGGACACCCTTCTGTATAAGGTACATATTGGATTATACACAGTCTAGTGACAGGACACCCTTCTGTATAATGTACACATGGGATTATACACAGTCTTGTGACAGGACACCCTTCTGTATAAGGTACATATTGGATTATACACAGTCTAGTGACAGGACACCCTTCTGTATAATGTACACATGGGATTATACACAGTCTAGTGATTATACACAGTCTAGTGACAGGACACCCTTCTGTATAATGTACACATGGGATTATACACAGTCTAGTGACAGGACACCCTTCTGTATAATGTACATATGGGATTATACACAGTCTAGTGACAGGACACCCTTCTGTATAATGTACACATGGGATTATACACAGTCTAGTGACAGGACACCCTTCTGTATAATGTACACATGGGATTATACACAGTCTAGTGACAGGACACCCTTCTGTATAAGGTACATATTGGATTATACACAGTCTAGTGACAGGACACCCTTCTGTATAATGTACACATGGGATTATACACAGTCTTGTGACAGGACACCCTTCTGTATAAGGTACACATGGGATTATACACAGTCTAGTGACAGGACACCCTTCTGTATAATGTACACATGGGATTATACACAGTCTAGTGACAGGACACCCTTCTGTATAATGTACACATGGGATTATACACAGTCTAGTGACAGGACACCCTTCTGTATAATGTACACATGGGATTATACACAGTCTAGTGACAGGACACCCTTCTGTATAAGGTACATATTGGATTATACACAGTCTAGTGACAGGACACCCTTCTGTATAATGTACACATGGGATTATACACAGTCTTGTGACAGGACACCCTTCTGTATAAGGTACACATGGGATTATACACAGTCTAGTGACAGGACACCCTTCTGTATAATGTACACATGGGATTATACACAGTCTAGTGACAGGACACCCTTCTGTATAATGTACACATGGGATTATACACAGTCTAGTGACAGGACACCCTTCTGTATAATGTACACATGGGATTATACACACTGACAATTACTCCATGGTAACCCTTACAAGGGGTTAGCTCCAAAAAGACATAGGCAGAGACAGGTAGTTAAAAAAAAAACATACCCCCTGTTGGTATATATTGGTGCTAGTCATCTTCCCGAGTGTCTTAAGGTGTGTACACACTTGCCGATATTTTGGACTGAACGATAACGATATAGTTATCGTTCGCTATATCGGCCAGTGTGTACGCTAAAACGATGAATGACCATGGTCATAGTCGTTCATCGCCTGAACATTCTATATATTCAGGTTGTTGCATGTTCGGGGATGAGGGAGTGTGCCCGGCGCTGAATGATATCGCTCAGTGTGTTGAGCACACCCCTGCCGGGGAAAACACTAGACGAATCGCCTAGTATGTACGCACCTTTAGTGCAACTTCCCAAGCAGCCTCTAAAATCTATAACATAACTGACACAATTATGGCATAACCCGAGAGCCAGCAGAGGGTAACAAGTCACAAGCGATGGCTATAAAAGACATGTATAGGTATCCTGCTCCTTGCCAAGCTCACCAAGGCCTGTACCCTCTGTGCTACTAGTAGAAGAGTGGGCTCTTCATATTTCAGGCACCTCGGTGATTATTTGTCGAATCCCTATAGAAAGCTCCTCTATTGAAGCGGTATGACTTTTCCGATATCCAGTCGGAATCATACCAGCTGTTTTATTTAGTATTCCTAAAACAGTCTGCCCTGGATAGTGACTAGTAATAGGGGTCCAGCATAAGCCGGGTCACCTCAGTGTGACCCAGCTCCTCCCCCACAAGTGTCTGCGTCTTCTGATGCAGATTTACTGGCCCCTGCAGTGTGATTACACCAGATATCCCGCGTACCCGGAGGGTTACTCAGATTTCTGATGGTCACACAAGTGATCTGATGCCGCCTCTCCAGACGCAGCAGCGGATCACAGAAGCCGGGCAGAGGAATCTATGAACACAAGACGCCTCCTGTGGCCTTTGCAAAGACGCAGCATCTGAGCTACGGCATACAGCTCTGTAACAGGCTCAGTGTCACTAATACCCTTGTAAAGGTTCTTGCCAGGATAAAAGGCAGACAGGTGACCTGGAGGTGATGTCTCAGGACCCAGAACCTTTGACATTTCCAGTCTTGAACAGCCACTGGAACAGGAAAGGAAGTAACCTGAAGTTCGAGGAATCCCCTTCGCTGATAGACATGAGGATCCTGTTCACTGATTTCATGCAAAGAGTTTAGCAATGAAAACTTGTTTCGTGACCTCACATTCAGAATAAGCTCTTCAGTGTTTCTTGGTAAGTAACAGGCCCTCGCTCTTCTCATCTAAGGGGACCATAGTAAACACATGCACTAGTTCTGTATAAACGGTCTTGCAGAGCTTCTATAGTAGTTCTGCTGAGTCTTGGGAGTTATGGCTGTGCACTGCAAATACATTTCCTCTTCGATACTGATGAAATTCTATGTAGAACCGACTGTCCTTTGATAGCCTCCATATGTGTGCATATTGCTAAATTCTTCCCCTTCTAGGTGTTAGAGGGGACGGATTCTGAGGGTAGTCATTGTGGGCTCCTCAGAGTCTGCCTCTCGCACAGGCTGCCTTGAGGTAGAATATTTCAGTCTGCTGGACCATCTTCCAGGCTTATACGTTTTTGCATCTCTAAAATCCTGACGTGAGGAGGGGGCTGTAATAAAGGACCTTCAGGCAAATGATTTTGTGTCTTTCTCCATCACAAGATTTTGTATCATCGAGACTAATTTATCTCATAATGGAAAAGTCCTTTCACGGAGATTAGATATTTGGACTGTGGCCCTGATTCAGAGCTGGACGCTCTGACAGAGCACTCGCTCTGAATCAGGGCCGGTCTTTTTTTTTTTAGAACGGCCTCCTGGCCGCTCGACCACCCACAGCTATAGCGAGCGGCCAGGAAGATGGTCGCGATGGTCAAGACCATCGCGACCATCGGGCTTGCGATGAGACCCTTGTGGTAGGGTCTCGTTGCCGCAAGCCCCAGAGAGATTTCGGCTCTAACAGAGCCGAAATCTCTCCCACTGACATCACTCGTAATGTCAGTGGGGCCGCCCACAAATGGATGCGTTCACATGGGAACGCCTCAGTCTGGGCAGCCACTCCCCCGTCCCGCCCACCAAAGGGGGCGTGCTGTCACTCAACATCGACAGCACGCTCCCTTTGGTACAAAACCTGGAGCGACGGAAGTGCCCGTCACTATCCGGGTCTCGTGCATGCGCACGACGGAGCCGCCTCCGTCGAGCGCATGCGCACTGGCGCACACCGCTTGCGACCGGGTCTGAATCAGGCCCAGTGTATCTACGGTCCATGGACATAAACAAAGGGTTCTTCTAACCATTACAGAGGATCTATCACTCTGGATGGGGAAGCAATGTCCAAAAAAGTATCACATAGGAATTCTATTCCCGCTCACCCCTGTAGTATCACATTCCTCTCCCTCGTCATTGTGAGACATTCCCTTCCTTCACCCCATAGTAACACATTTGACATTTCCCTACCTCACCTGTGTAGTAACACATTCCCCTCCCTCACCTCTATAGTAACACATTCTCCTCTCACCTCTGTAGTAACACATTTTATTACGGTATGTACCTGCCTGGTGTAAAACCAACCAATTAAACTAATTGCTGCTTTAAATCTTAACCGAATCTTGCCTGCTCCCGCAAATCATAGGCTGTTACATTTAGCCCTAAATGTCATAACAATTAATCTCTACCATTGTAATAGTCCACCTGCGATGTCATTTTCTCCCTTATCTCAGTCTCATTTCTCCTGCACGCTTTTCACCGTCCCTGCTGCAGGGCATGCAGGAAATCTAATACCACCGAAGTCCATTACATGGCCCAGCTCCCCTGTCACTCACAAGCCCTCTCACTGCTGGGAACGTCGGTTCTAGTTTCTGCCCATGGTAAGTGCAAGATGGCGGCAATTCCCTCATATCCTCCAGTGCTTCTGTAGCAAAGCACTGTGTAGTGCGCTGCCAACATTATTATCTTGCATGAGATCAGAGAATTCTTTTTGACATCCATAGCTACAATGTGATACGTTTCAGCTATAAAAATAAGGTTGTGGTAAGAGCTAGGAACATCAAGCTTGGTAGCACTTTACCCTTAATGATTTATTGAATGGTGAAATAGCTGACATACTGTAGGTTGCCGTGCTTATTCATACAACACAGTGTAAGTAATGTTCTCGTGAAAGAGAAGAATTTATGTCTAACCATTAACTCATTAGAGGTGAAATGGATATGGCGGAGTCTTGTTAGGGCTCAAAGCAAATAATTTGATAGGAACTGAGAAGGGAGAGTTGTACTTGGCATGAGTTGAACTATTTGTCCTGGTGGATATACACAGGCTATGATAAATGATAGCTGATAAATGAGTTTCTCTGCTACAAGCCAAGAGCACTGGGCTGATTCAGAGACTAGCTTGGAATCGCTCAGTGTGCAGTCAGAGGTCGTGGGAAGGAGAGGAAAGTCCACTATGTGTGTCGCTCTCCTATCCTCCCATGCAGCACCTGGAACATTGCAGGGGGAGGACAATAATAATAATATGCACTTTATAAAATAATACAATATTTTAATTAGGGATGTGCAGGCTCGGTTTTACTCGGATTTACTCGGTTCTTATCGCCACTTTACCGCAAATTCGGATTTATTATATTGGCTATCCAAAACACATGATAGGCGATAGCCAATAAAATGCCGTTTAAAGATCCGAGTAAATCCGAGTAAAACCGAACCCGCTCACCCCTAATTTTAATAGGATTGACCACATTATACATACTGGTTAAATGTCCGCATTAACAAAAGCAGGATACTTAGAGAGAAAACATGGGAGGAACAAACTCTGGGGTCTATGTACTAAGCAGTGATAAGTGACAGAGTGAAAAGTGATAAGTCTGTGATAAGGTGCCAGCCAATCAGCTCCCAACTGTCATCTCACAGGTTGTGTTTAAAAAATCACAGTTGGGAGCTGATTGGCTGGCACTTATCACAGATTTATCACTTTTCACTCTGTCACTTATCACTGCTTAGTACATTGAGCCTGATTCAGACCCGCTCACGAGCGCTGATCGCTTGCAAGCGGGTCGATGTTGCCCAAGTGCGAATGCCCCCGACGGAGGCGGCTCCGTCGTGCACATGCGTGAGACCCGAATAACGACGGCCAGGCTGTGGTTATGGGTCTCGCACCAAAGAAGGCGTGCTGTTGATGGTGATTAACAGCACGCCCCCTTTGGTGGGCGTGCCGGGGGCGTGGCTACCCAGACGGAGGCGTCCGTGGCCGGCCGCACTGACATCACTAGTGATGTCAGTGGGAGTGTTTTTGGCTCTGATAGAGCCAAAAGCACTCCAGGGCTTGCGGCAGCGAGACCCTACCGCAAGAGTCTCGTCGCAAGCCCGGTGGTCGCGATGGTCTTGACCATCGCGACCATCATTTTGGCCACTCGCTATAGCTGTGGGTGGTCACCCACAGCTATGCGAGTGGCCAGGAGGCTGCTCCAAAAAGGAGGAGGGACGGTCCTGATTCAGAGCGAGCGCTCTGTCAGAGCGTCCGGCTCTGAATCAGGGCCATAGACCCCTCTGTCAGATATCTCCCTGGTTAGAATCTAATCCATGATCCCAGTGCTGTGAGACCTCAAATCTAACCACTGTGCCACCATGTTGCCCATCCCCCAAGACCTTCTGCTATATTGTCACAAGTCCCAACACTGCACTAGCAAATAAACAAGTTCTCTATTCTACAAGGCACTATAGCAGCAGTTTTGGCTATCCTTACTCCCTTGTATACAATAATATGCTATATTCTCACACACATCACAGGGAGCGTGCAAGCACACAGCAATGCTGCCCACACTGCAACTGAGCTACATTTGGTTGAACTTGGACGTAATGGAACAAAACGTATCCCAGACAGAAAAGTAAGAATGGATCATAGATGACTATGGTGATGACCAGGGCTATTCACTCAGCCAATGATAGACACAGCACAGGTGCAGCTTGCAGCAGTTTCCCTGCATTGAGCCTTCACACGGCCCTGTTCCGGGTGATACATGAAGACAATCACCACCAGCATCCATCATCCCTTTATAATGTCACACTGCAGCTGTATTTAATCTTGAATTTAAAAATGTAACAATTTTGAATGTGACAGAATATAACTATAAGACTAATTGGGCACAAGGCCTGCAAGCATACGCCCTGTAACTGGCAGTGGCCCTGATTCAGAGCCGGACGCTCTGACCAGAGCACTCGCTCTGAATCAGGGCCCACCTCCATAAATATGGAGCGTCCTCCTGGACGCTCGTATAGCTGTGGGTCACCACCCACAGCCTATACGAGCGTGCAGGATGATGGTCGCGATGGTCTTGACCATCGTGACCATTGCCAGTGCGAGCAGAAGCCTGCGGTTGAGTTTCTCAACCGCAAGGCCCGGAGTGATTTTGGCTCCATCAGAGCCAAAATCACTCCCACTGACATCACTAGTGATGTCAGCGGGGCCGGCTTCTGACGGTAGGCGTTCCCTTGGGAACGCCTCCGTCTGGCAGGCACGCCCCCGGCACGCCCACCAAAGGGGGCGTGCTGTCAATCAACATCGACAGCACGCCCCCTTTGATCAGACACAACGAGCGAAGGAAAGTCCTTCACTCGTTGCGTCTCGCGCATGCGCACGACGGAGCTCCCTCCGTCGTGCGCATGCTCAGTGCACACCATCGACCCACTTGCGAGCGGACAGCCGCTCGCGAGTGGGTCTGAATCAGGCCCAGTGTCCGCAGTTACAAATAAGGTAACGGCCTAACCTCAGTGTGTGCGGCTATAAACCACCATGGCTGATCTCCAAGTCTGATGACAATAGCATCTTCCAAAAGTCAGTCACTATGATCGCTAAGGTCCCATGTGTGACATCCCCTGACCCCATCAACAGGCCAAAGCGAAGGGGGAAGACGACTTCTGTCCATTTGGTTTTACCACTTACTGGCAGACCTCCTCTAATTGAACTAATAATATTTGTGGACAACTCGGACGCTTATCCTGTCAGTAAAGACAAGAAGCATGGCGACCCTTGTACGGCCTGCAACATTATGGGGCAGGCAAAGCCCAAAATCAGGTAGACAATACATATAGCATTCCCGCTAGGCTGTTTTAGCGGGGCGCCGCGCCCTGCCCTGTTTGTAATGGGCTGAAAGCATCCTGCCCTCAGGCGCAGCACCCCGCTGAAACAGCCTGCGGGTGGGAACGGTCACAGTATCCCACAGGTGTGGAAAACTGCGGTGTAGCGGTCACTGCCGGTGAATGGATGTCGGTCACATGCACCCAGCATCCATTCACACTGACAGCAGAGCTTGGAGCAGCCCGGCATGTCCTTAAGTACTGGGTAAGCCCCCAAGAGTGACAAAAAGGGGACGCGTCTTGAAGACAAGGACCCTTTTCCTTGGCCACGCCCTATTTTCGGGCACGCGCAGATCTATTGACTATGGGGCTGATTCAATTCAGCGTGCTGCTAGATCGACTAAAGGATTTCTTCTCACACCCTCCTAAGGGTGCGAGCAGAAATCCAACTAAAGTACTGGCCATGAGGCTGTTTGCCAGCTTAGTGTGGCGATAACAGGCTCGCATCTGGCACTTTAGTCAGGGAATGATGGTTCTCGCGACTAAACACCCAGATTAAGCTGTGAGAGCCGGCATTCTCTGAATTGTTAGTCAGACTAAACTGCAAGGTGAATTGAATAGCTCCAGGGCCAACTTCCCGACGCTATATACCTCGCTCTGTATTGAATCGCTCCCTGTGTTTTATCGATGCGTCATATAATTCATTTACTGGACGTGTCTGTTCATTCACTGGCAATTTCTACACCTCTCTGTTTTTTTTGGTTGTAAAATTCTAACTATTCCTTTACTCTTTAAAGCAAAAATGTATTTTAAAAGTATACATAGTAATAATGATGGCACATGTCTCAAAACAGTTTTCATGTTGTATCTTCTACATAAACCATCCCCTTAAATATGAGAATTCCCTTAGCCGTTCAATCACTGGATGATTCACTCTATGTAATTCTTTGCTTACCCGCTAGAATATGCCTCTAGCTCCTACAGTCTGTATTACATTGTGCAGCCCTACTTTAAGATACAAAACAGCAAACCTGTAAAAAGAAAGTACAGTACATACAGAGAAAGCCAGAAATCACATCAGTAAACAGATATTTTGGGGGGAATAAAAAGAAAAGTAATTGTCAAAAATCACAACCATGATGCCCTAAGAATGGTGTCCAGGAACAGATGTGGACGAGAAACCCAAAGATACAGATATGTCTTCTGTCGATGCTGGTTTAGTGGCTGAGACAGAATCAGTGCAAAATTAGCTTGGAGCGACGCCATCTTGCGAATGGAAACCAGACTTAATTTTAAAAATAAGAATCTGCACGACGCCATTTTGTGAATGGCCGTCCAGCACCATTTTAAGTTACAACTCACGAGCTAAGTACAGATGGCAATGTTTTTGGTAATCCTTTTAGAAGCCATGACAGGCCCATTCTGGGGACAACCTTGCATAGAAAAATACCAAAACAACTAGAAAAAACAGCTTCCTGAGAAAAGTAATTAGAAAAGACATTACACCAGGAGCTGTGAGTGTTTTAGCATGTAAAGAGAGAGACCTCACATGTGGACAGGTGTAGCTGTGGCAATTGTAATATGGCCCAGACCAGTGGCGTAACTTCATCCCAGGTGCCCGGAGGCAAGATAAATGTTGGTGCCCCCCCCCCAAACTAACATGTACCACCCCCCAGCACCTGTGCTAGTCCCAGCTGCCGCCGCCCCCCTTATGCAGTTCCTTTTATATAATGCCCCCAGTAGTGGTCCGCCTATGTAGTGCTCCCCAGTAATGGTCCCCCTATGCAGTACATCCAGTAGTGAGCCCCCGGTAGTTGCCCCCAGTAGTGAGGCCCCTTGTAGTTGCCCCCAGTAGTGAGCCCCCGGTAGTTGCCCCCAGTAGTGAGGCCCCTTGTAGTTGCCCACAGTAGTGAGCCCCCTGTAGTTGCCCCCAGTAGTGAGGCCCCTGTAGTTGCCCCCTGTAGTGAGGCCCCTGTAGTTGCCCCCAGTAGTGAGGCCCCTGTAGTTGCCCCCAGTAGTGAGCACCCTGTAGTTACCCCCAGTAGTGAGGCCCCTGTAGTTACCCCCAGTAGTGAGCACCCTGTAGTTACCCCCAGTAGTGAGGCCCATGTAGTTACCCCCAGTAGTGAGGCCCCTGTAGTTGCCCCCAGTAGTGAGCACCCTGTAGTTGCCCCCAGTAGTGAGCACCCTGTAGTTGCCCCTGCAGTTACCCCCAGTAGTGAGGCCCCTGTAGTTACCCCCAGTAGTGAGCCTCTGTAGTTGCCCCCAGTAGTGAGCCCCTGTAGTTGCCCCCAGTAGTAGGCCCCTGTAGTTGCCCCCAGTAGTAGGCCCCTGTAGTTGCCCCCAGTAGTGAGTCCCTGTAGTTGCCCCCAGTAGCAGGCCCCTGTAGTTGCCCCCAGTAGCGAGCCCCTGTAGTTGCCCCCTGTAGTTGCCCCCAGTAGTAGGCCCCTGTAGTTGCCCCCAGTAGCAGGCCCCTGTAGTTGCCCCCAGTAGTGAGCCCCTGAAGTTGCCCCCAGTAGTGAGCCCCTGTAGTTTCCCCCAGTAGGGAGTCCCTGTAGTTGCCCCCAGTAGTAGGCCCCTGTAGTTGCCCCCAGTAGTGAGCCCCTGTAGTTGCCCCCAGTAGTGATGGCCCCCACCGCGTGCACACACACAAAAAAAAAAACCAAACAAACACTTACCTTTATCCCCGCTCCAGTGCTGCTGCCGTCCATCCCTGGTGTCTGCTCCTCGGCACTATGGGAGTGACGTCATTACATCACTCCCATAGTACACTGCGGGACCCGGAAGATGGAGGGAGCTCCGTCCTCCAGCTACCGCCAGGAGGATAGGAGCCGGGCGCCCGCTGGTAGCACACTCAGCGGGCGCCCGGCAAATGGAGGGTGCAGGGGTGCGACAGCACCCCTTGCACCCTCCGTAGTTACGCCAATGGAGGTGGAGCGCCGATCAGTGGCGCTCCTTCTCCATGCAGCTCCCGGGGACAATGGAGCCAGGTGCCCCCTTCAGGGCTGACGCCCGGCGGCAAATGACTCCATTGTCTCTGGGAGTTCCGCCAATGGCCCAGACACTTGAATTTGACTGAATGAACAATGGTAAGAAATCTGCTTGAAAAGAACTGACACAGGTACTAATTAGGCAGAAGAAAGCATTTAAACTCTGTCACTGTCAGACAGGATGGCACCAGCAATCGGCGGGGGGTCTCCACCCTGTTTGAGAGTGAAGCTCACTGCCCATAACACATTGCATTGCAGTTTAAAAATGTTAGTAAGGAATGATATATATATTTGTGTATATATATATATATATATATATTAAATCCATCACAGACTCATAAACACCACACATTACGCACAGTTGCACTGTTAACATAACGCACATTAGCGAATGCATGATATCCTGCATGTGAACGCTGTTTATTAGCTTCATGCATACGCATCTGCCACAAGTTAACTAGCGTCTTTTCCCAAACCCATAATACTTACACACTGCACAATCACGTAAAAAGGTTCCATAGCTTCAAAGTGTAATATCCAGGGTTTATTCATTTAGTACTAATGCTGTGAAATAAAGGCTATTTGGTATCTTAAGTTTAATACATGATAAGTAAACCGTGTTTGGTGTTGTACTGATCTGCACTTTCTCAACAGCTTTCCGGTATCATCGGTGAGAAGATCGCAACATGCATTCTCAACTTAGGAACAGTAGAGAGTTAAAACACTAAAATGTACTTTGTAAAACTAACAGTTTATATTTGCATGCGGGGGGAATAGAGTAGACAATAGGCTGTCGGAGGCTGACCTGTGTCCATTTGAATCAACCTGTTAAATATCCTGTAACAGATGCACCCGCACTGGGAACCAATGAAACCATGCCAAACTTTTCTATTGTATTGCTTATCCCTGTAAGGGTATAAATGTGCTTGCAGACTCCAATCTGGAGTCTTCATGCTGATGCTGTTGATGGAGGTTTCTTGTTGATGCCGGAATCTGGTCCCAGAGCGCGTGCGTATGTATAACTGTACCTTGGGTCTGTATAATTTCTTTGCGTTAAATTGTATTTAGATCACAGCATGTAACTATCTGTACTTTGCTTGAATAATAACCTTTGTGCGTTGGAACACATTTTCTCAAAGTCTGAAGGCATTTATTTACTGTATGACTTCGTACGCAAATAGCGTCAATTTTAGAAGGTATAGGCAGGTTTTTAGAAGGTATAGGCAGGTTTTTAGAAGGTATAGGCAGGAGCATATAGAGGTTTAAATTCAGTATCCTTGCTTCATATACCTAGCCTCAATACGCCATGCGGCACGAGGCGCCTGGGGCTAGTGAGCCGCCAGCTACAGTGCAATACATATGGGATTATCTCTGCTGTTGGATTACTTGGATTATTATAGTAAGGGGAGGACACTTTTAAGACACTTTTTTGCTTAATTGCACAATAAATTGTATTGTTATATTGTATTAAACATATTAAACTATGGTAGGGGTGGCCGGACTTTTATTTCCTGTGATGTACTTTTTGTTTACGTACTTAGCTCTACCAGAGTCAATGTGCTAAGGTGCAATTCAATAATAGCAGCAATAACAATACCCACATCAAATAATAGCACCAAAAACAATGCCCACATCAAATAACAGCAGCAATAATTGTACACATTGTGGCATTATTATTTTTAATGTGTGCATTATTATTGGTGCTATTATTTATTAATAGCACAAATAATAAGCTTCACCGTAAATAATAACCCTAATAATTATGCCCACAGAGCACTTATCTGACAAGTCTTCAATCCTGCTGTGTGACCGCTGCCATTTACTGCCTGACGGGATCTGCCTACATCTGATCTGCAGCGTGGTTTCATAGGCTCCTCGCAGAGCGTGGCATGTTATGACATCACCTGCTCTCTGCACCACTGGGAACTGGGCTTCTGATCTGCATTTACATGCTCCTCTAAGAGCACAGTGATGTCATAAAGCCACCCACACGCTGCACCACTGGGAACTGGGCTTCTGAGCTGCATTTACAACTTCTCTAAGAGCACAGGTGATGTCACCAAGCCACCCGCATGCTGCACCACTGGGAACTGGGCTTCTGAGCTGCATTTAAAAGCTCCTCTAAGAGCACAGGTGATGTCATCAAGCCACCGGCATGCTGCACCACTGGAAACTGGGCTTCTGAGCTGCATTTAAAAGCTCCTCTAAGAGCACAGTGATGTCATAAAGCCACCCGCACGCTGCACCACTGGGAACTGGGCTTCTGAGCTGCATTTACAAGCTCCTCTAAGGGCACAGTGATGTCACCAAGCCACCGGCACGCTGCACCACTGGGAACTGGGCTTCTGAGCTGCATTTAAAAGCTCCTCTAAGAGCACAGGTGATGTCACCAAGCCACCGGCACGCTGCACCACTGGAAACTGGGCTTCTGAGCTGCATTTAAAAGCTCCTCTAAGAGCACAGTGATGTCATAAAGCCACCCGCACGCTGCACCACTGGGAACTGGGCTTCTGAGCTGCATTTACAAGCTCCTCTAAGGGCACAGTGATGTCATAAAGCCACCGGCACGCTGCACCACTGGGAACTGGGCTTCTGAGCTGCATTTACAAGCTCCTCTAAGAGCACAGTGATGTCATAAAGCCACCGGCGCGCTGCACCACTGGGAACTGGGCTTCTGAGCGGCATTTAAAAGCTCCTCTAAGAGCACAGTGATGTCATAAAGCCACCCGCATGCTGCACCACTGGGAACTGGGCTTCTGAACTGCATTTACAAGCTCCTCTAAGAGCACAGTGATGTCATAAAGCCACCGGCATGCTGTACCACTGGGAACTGGGCTTCTAAGCTGCATTTAAAAGCTCCTCTAACAGCACAGTGATGTCATAAAGCCACCCGCACGCTGCACCACTGGGAACTGGGCTTCTGAGCGGCATTTACAACTCCTCTAAGAGCACAGGTGATGTCACCAAGCCACCCGCATGCTGCACCACTGGAAACTGGGCTTCTGAGCTGCATTTAAAAGCTCCTCTAAGAGCACAGTGATGTCATAAAGCCACCCGCACGCTGCACCACTGGGAACTGGGCTTCTGAACTGCATTTACAAGCTCCTCTAAGAGCACAGGTGAAGTCACCAAGCCACCGGCATGCTGCACCACTGGGAACTGGGCTTCTGAGCTGCATTTACAAGCTCCTCTAAGAGCACAGGTGATGTCACCAAGCCACCGGCACGCTGCACAACTGGAAACTGGGCTTCTGAGCTGCATTTAAAAGCTCCTCTAAGAGCACAGTGATGTCATAAAGCCACCCGCACGCTGCACCACTGGGAACTGGGCTTCTGAGCTGCATTTACAAGCTCTTCTAAGAGCACAGTGATGTCATAAAGCCACCGGCACGCTGCACCACTTGGAACTGGGCTTCTGAGCTGCATTTACAAGCTCCTCTAAGAGCACAGTGATGTCATAAAGCCACCAGCGCGCTGCACCACTGCGAACAGGGCTTCTGAGCGGCATTTAAAAGCTCCTCTAAGAGCACAGTGATGTCATAAAGCCACCAGCATGCTGCACCACTGGGAACTGGGCTTCTGAGCTGCATTTACAAGCTCCTCTAAGAGCACAGTGATGTCACCAAGCCACTGGCACGCTGCACCACTGGGAACTGGGCTTCTGAGCTGCATTTACAAGCTCCTCTAAGAGCACAGTGATGTCATAAAGCCACCCACATGCTGCACCACTGTGAACTGGGCTTCAGAGCTGCATTTACAAGCTCTTCTAAGAGCACAGTGATGTCATAAAGCCACCGCACGCTGCACCTCTGGGAACTGGGCTTCTGAGCTGCATTTAAAAGCTCTTCTAAGAGCACAGTGATGTTATAAAGCCACCGGCACGCTGCACCACTGGGAACTGGGCTTCTGAGCGGCATTTAAAAGCTCCTCTAAGAGCACAGTGATGTCATAAAGCCACCGGCACGCTGCACCACTGGGAACTGGGCTTCTGAGCTGCATTTACAAGCTCCTCTAAGAGCACAGGTGATGTCACCAAGCCACCGGCACGCTGCACCACTGGGAACTGGACTTCTGAGCGGCATTTAAAAGCTCCTCTAAGAGCACAGTGATGTCATAAAGCCACCCGCACGCTGCACCACTGGGAACTGGGCTTCTGAGCGGCATTTAAAAGCTCCTCTAAGAGCACGGCGATGTCATAAAGCCACCCGCACGCTGCACCACTGGGAACTGGGCTTCTGAGCTGCACTTACAAGCTCCTCTAAGAGCACAGGTGATGTCACCAAGCCACCGGCACGCTGCACCACTGGGAACTGGGCTTTTGAGCAGCATTTAAAAGCTCCTCTAAGAGCACAGTGATGTTATAAAGCCACCCGCACGCTGCACCACTGGGAACTGGCCTTCTGAGCTGCATTTACAAGCTCCTCTAAGAGCACAGTGATGTCATAAAGCCACCGGCACACTGCACCACTGGTGTCACGGCCAGGGTATTTCAGCATGGCGCTAAGCGGGTGCTACCTGTGAGGTCGTTGTGGCGCGGGCTGTCTGGTGGCGGAGCTGGTGTCTGGCGGGGGGCTTTGGCTGCGCGCGTTGTTGTGCGGCCCTGTTCTCACTCTGCGCTGGTGAGGCCTGGCGGCGTCTCCGTTCCGTTTGGCATGGGCGCCGCCATCTTGCCTTCTGGCCATGTGATGCGGCTGGCCAAACCTGGTGAGTCACATGTTCCCTCCGGCCAGTAACAGCACGGCATGGGGTATTTAGGAGGGGTCAGTGCCTTCCTTCTTTGCCAGTGCAACGTGTATCTCAGCCTAGCTGAGAGGGAGTTCTCTGTGCTTTCCTGTTCCTGCGAATTCGCTGTCTGCCAGTCTGCCTGTCAGCTCTTAGTTCCCACTGGACTACCCCGCTACCTCCATCACCCTTGCCCATACCTGAGTGCCTGAGCCTGCTGACATCCTGCGCTTCAGTTCACTATCTGCAAACCTGGCTTGATTATTTTCAGTTCACTACCTGCAAACCTGGCTTGATTATTTTCAGTTTCAGTACCTGCACACCTGGACTGCTCTAATTGTTTCTACCTGGACATTAACCCTTTTGCTCCCACCACAGAACTCTTGTGCACATTTATATTTTCCTGGACTTTTATTTACTGCCACATTATATGTCTACTCAAGCACTTATTAAAAATCCTAGTTTTATTTTCAAATCTGCTTCTGTGATCGCTCCTGCTACCACCCCGGGTCCACAAGCAACCCAGAACATAACAACTGGGAACTGGGCTTCTGATCTGCATTTACAAGCTCCTCTAAGAGCACGGAGATGTCCTAAAGCCACCGGCACGCTGCACCACTGGGAACTGGGCTTCTGATCTGCATTTACATGCTCCTCTAAGAGCACGGTGATGTCCTAAAGCCACCGGCACGCTGCACCACTGGGAACTGGGCTAATGAGGCCCCAGCAGCTGTCAGAGGTTTGTTAGTGGCCAGGCGTTAAGTTGCTTGTGATCTACTGGCGGACGCCCTGTGAGCTTCCGGTAGATTGTGGTTGACGTTTTATCCAGGTCTGCACTACGGTATAAATTTCTAGTTTTGCATGGAGAAGATTGGATTTCTACAGGAAATACACAGCGTCAACATAAATTATTTTACTTTATGCAAGCTAGTGACAGGCTGCTTCTAAAAATCAAAGCGGACACAGTATACTTGTAGTATCAGACAGCTATTGATAAATGTCATACAATAGTGGAACCATGAAAATTTTATAAAAACTCTGATATGAAACAATACTGTACTTGTAATTAAGTTAATTTGTCACATATATATATATATATATATATATATATATTTTTATAGGCAGAGTATAGCAAGAAGGTATAGCACAGGGGTAAACAAGAGGGGTAATTATTTCATCTTGCTACAGTCATCTTTGGCCAAACATGTACTAAGAACCTCTATATAAAACCATGTTAATTGATAGTTTATTACCGTATATATTATTCTTAGTACTTTCAGCTTCCTCCCTTTTTCTGCATTAGAACTACAGGTCTCAGCGTGGTAGCACCTCTTATAATGTTGTAAATAGGATGTGCTACCCCCCTTTTTTACACTCATCTATTACCAAGATCACACGTGTATAAAACACCATAGAGGAACTACAACATAAAGTAATGCTAAAGTATGCAGTGTTCTAAGTAAAACAAACCGCCCTCCTGAAACTCTTATGTTATGTTTATACACCTAGACATCTCAGCAGGAGGACGGGAGGATCCATATTAATGTTGGGAGTAGTCCATTCTCTAATATATTATTATAATATAACATTGTTCTTCAGCCAAATTGACCATCCTTTAAATTATTCACTGTGAAAACAGCAGCCAGTTAGTAACCTGCCACACTCAAACATATGGTCGCTGTGCTCCAACGCAACTAAACCTCAACACACATGTAGCAGACGTGAGAGGCTGAAATAGGCATGACGTCACAGAGAGTCAGGCATCAAAGTAAACTAGTATCCAGCATACAACTAATTGTTCCATTAAGGTAGTTTCTTCAGTTCAATTCAATACAATTTAAATGCATTCTCTATAATTGCAGCACTGAAAGTTGATAACCCAGTTGCACCAGAGAAACTGGAAAAAAAAAAAAGACTTAAAAACTTCACAGCCCAATCCATTTTGCCAGCAGCGCTCCACCCTCCTGTTGTGCCAAAACTGTCACTTCTCCGCAATGATTCATCACTATCAAGGTGCCTACACACTTGGCGATGTGCTCACGATCTGACATTGTGTCCGATTTCCCCTTGAACTGTCTCCCGGCAGCTCCCTGGCAGTTGTGGGCACGATTTGGAGTTAAAAACTGTTCAATGTGATAAAAGATCTATCGTGCCTCCTAACTATTCCAGTGCATCGTGCCTCCTAACTATTCCAGTGCATCATGCCTCCTAACTATTCCAGTGCATCGTGCCTCCTAACTATTCCAGTGCATCGTGCCTCCTAACTATTCCAGTGCATCGTGCCTCCTAACTATTCCAGTGTATCGTTCCTCCTAACTATTCCAGTGCATCATGCCTCCTAACTATTCCAGTGCATCGTGCCTCCTAACTATTCCAGTGCATCGTGCCTCCTAACTATTCCAGTGCATCGTGCCTCCTAACTATTCCAGTGCATCGTGCCTCCTAACTATTCCAGTGCATCGTGCCTCCTAACTATTCCAGTGCATCGTGCCTCCTAACTATTCCCGTGCATCGTGCCTCCTAACTATTCCAGTGCATCGTGATGTACGACCTGCAGGGACGCGCATCGTGATTGTGAGTGGACACTCCCGATTTGGGCATATTTTACACGATTTGTCATCACGATGCGTCAGAATCGGGCAAATCCTGTAAAATATCGCTAAGTGTGTAGGCACCTTAACAGCCCCACAGGGGGATTCCACTAGATAATTTTTTTCCACTTGTGTTAAAAATGTTACTTTTTAATGTGTTTAAAAGGTGGCAACAATTAACATTGCTTTTTTAATATTCAAGAAATATCATACATCCTGCACAGATCAGAGATATTCAATTATTTATTTTATAAGCTGGGACCTTAAATGTAAGGGTGCAATTCTCAGGAAGCCAATCACCCCCCGCCCCCACAACCCTTCCTCCAAAGAAACCATTCCCAGCACTACGATTTCTATGGGGGCGATTCAATTCAACATGAATTGAATAGCGCCGACAGCGAGCTCCCGGAGCTATTAAATTCAGTGCGCTGTGTGGTCGGAGAATGCTGGTTATCGCGCCTTAAGAAGGGTTTTTAAGGCGCGTTAACCTGCATTCTCTGACCAAAGTGCCGGGCGCGCAGTCTACCAACTGTGAGTTCATTTATTTACGGGAATTACCCGGCGTGAAAGCCATTTTTTGCAATTTTTATACAAATCTATATACTGATCTCTGCACTGTGTGTCGCCAACACAGACTTCAATACAATATCACCGGCTGCTACAAAATAACTTTTATCAACCACAATTGTAATATTTTTACAAAACTTTTTTCATTTTATTTTCTTAGCTGTCTGATATACTTTTATTTACATGTGCTATATTTCCATTAAACAATATTCATTGTCAGCATTCATTGACAGACCATGTTTTCTATTCTCATATTGAATGTATCAAAACCATTGTTATTAGATTGTGTAAATTTTCATATATTTTATTATAAAGTATATTTTCAGAATAACTCATTCTCCGTCATATTGTTATTAGGCTAAAACCAAGCGCTGTGTATTCTTATCTCAGTTTCTCAGGTCACTAGCTGGTGTGCTTGGCATGGAAACTCTATTCTGTGGTAACATAGTAGGGTGTGTTAGACTAAGACTTATTATGATGACTCTATACCAGCCTTCCAGTCAGCCTTATACAGATTTGTCATTTTGTACTTAGGTAATAGGTGCGTTTGATTCTTCTCCATGTAATTTGTTTTGCACATTCTGACACCCCCTATATCTACAAAGGCACTCACTATTTATAGCTTTCTTCAGATAAATATTTCTGCAAATGTTCTAATTAACTGAAAGAAAGAAGGCCACAGATATTATGGTCGCGATGGTCAAGACTATCGCGACCATCGGGCTTGCGACGAGACCTTTGTGGTAGAGTCTCGTGGCCGCAAGCCCCAGGGAGGCATCATGGTGATGTCAGTGGGGCCGCCCCCAGACGGTAGGCGTTCTCATGGGAACGCCTCCGTCTGGGCTGCCACCCCCCCGGCCCGCCCACCAGAGGGGGCGTGCTGTCACTCAACATCGACAGCACGCCCCCCTATGTTGCGAGACCCGGAGCGCTTGCGACCAGGTCTGAATCGGGCCCATATTCCGCAGCGCTTTACGGAGAATATTTGGCCACTCACATCAGTCCCTGCCCCAGTGGAGCTTACAATCCATATTCCTCATCACATGCGCACACACACACTAGGGATAATTTTTTGTTTTGGGAGCTAAGTAACCTACCAGTATATTTTTGGAGTGTGGGAGGAAACCGGAGTACCCGCAGGAAACCCACGCAAGCACAGGGAGAATATACAAACTCCACACAGGTAGGGCCCTGGTGGAAATCAAACCCATGACCTCAGTGCTGTGAGGAAATAATGCTAGCCATTACACCGCCTGTGCTGCCCAATGCTAACCATTACACCGCCTGTGCTGCCAGATATATAGTAGTTGTGTGTAGATGCACTGAGAGGAATCAAAGCTTCAAACCGAAGTTCCAGTAAACGTACAAATAGGGTAAATGGAATAGTCTGTGTGACGCAGGTGTCACCAAGTTTCTAGCGAGTGTACCTAATGTTTTAAAGGGACAATTATTTAAAAGGCATAACCTCGCCAATGACTGCATCGCACAGGCTATTACATTCACCCCCATATGTTAGACATATGTTAGACATTATTAGCAGTGAAAAGTCCTGGACTTTTCGCATGCTGTACTTTCCGCCATCATCGCTGGGTTTGCCTCCGCTCTTCACCGGTTTTCGCCCTATTCAATTGCAAAGGACGCGAAAATGGGACCCAGCGAAACTCAAACAGGCAAAAAGTGCTGTCAGATTGGGGAAATGAGCCTGACACCTCCCAAAAGATGCACTGACATTGGGGATCACTATGGATACCCCCGAATAGCCCTGCTGAAGGTATTTGGGGTACTTAAATGGTCTCAATAGGTGCTATTTTGCGTCTTTGCATAAGTGGTGAAGAATAGCATTTAGAAGGGTTTTTTTGGGGAGAAAATAACTAGTCACAGCAAATTTGGGGTACATGAAAATGGGGGCGAGCATATTTTAAAGTTGTTAAAGTGAAGTTTTAAAAATTGTGAAAAATCCACCTGCCGCAAACACCTGCAAACTTAAAAATACCTGGGGCGCACTTGGGGACCCCCCTGGAGTCTATTTCGCTAGATTTTAAGTTTGTACCCCAACTTTGTATTTTTTTTCCCCCCCAAAACTAAAGTACTTTTTTGGGGTGATCTAAAGTCTTTTTTAAACTTTTTTTTATGCGGTTTTCCTTTGGGGGCTGTCCCAAGGCTGCAGGGGGGTTCCCGCAACCTTGCACCCCAAAACTGCACTTTTTTTCTCCCCCATTCAGAGGCGAATCTTTTTCGCCTATTCCAATGCATTGTCTTTCCACGTAAGCGAAAAGTCTTTGCAATTGAATACGGGGATAGGTTTCCGCCTGGCGAAATGACGTCATCGGCGAAAACTTTTTGCTGAAAACGGCTTTTCGTGGCTAATTGAATATGCCCCTATACTGCTTAAATGATCTGCATTTTATACCATAGTGTGTGTACTCCAGCACAATGCAACACCTTGGGGCCACAATAAGATACTGCACCAGCCTATAACTATATTATAATAATTAATCTAACTGGTAATGAGGACATATACTGTAAACCTTCATTACCAGTTACCTACTGGCTAATACAAACCCAACTGCTTCCACAACATCCAGCCACTGCTGAACGCATGCCCTCACCTGCACCTGCACAGCAAACTGACCGAAAAACCGATAACCCTGAGAGTCCCCAAACCTGCAAGCAATGAGATAGGGCAGTTTCATAACGACGCTCGTTAAACCCTTGAGCATGATTCTAAAGTTTATCATCTTCCCTAACCCGTGACCATTCTAATGCACAAATATACACTAAGGGACCAGCCGGATCCTGAGGAATATCAGAGCACTGAGAGGCATCACATATTGCTATACATGATCTCTGCCTACGGTAATAGCACATCTTCTACCTTTATGAGGTCTAATGACCTATATACACTGCACATTGAGATGCCATAAGTCAATGCAAGCATTCATTACTGTCTGTTAATCAGTACAAATCTACCATAGGTAAAGTTTAGTCACCTTAGACTGTTTAAACACTATATACAGGTTGAGTCTCCCATATCCCAATATTCCGAAATACAGAATATTCCGAAATACAGAATAAAGTTGCCATGACTGAGATAATGAAACCTTTGATTTTTGATTGTTCAATGTACACAAACTTTGTCTAAGGCACAAATTATTAAAAATATTGTATAAAATTACATTCAGGCTGTGTGTAAAAGGTGTATATGATTATGAAACATAAATGAATTTCATGTATGTACACAAACTTTTCTTGAGCCACATAATTATTGAAAATATTGTATAAAATTACCTGCATTCTGTGTGTATATTTGGGTCCCATTACCAAGCTATTTCATTATGATATGCAAATATTCCAAAATACGGAATATTCCGTTATCCAAAATACCCCTGGTCCCGAGCATTTTGGATATGGGAGACTCAACCTGTACTTGGGATACAGAAAAAGATGTCCTAATTATGACATCTAAAGACCATATAGTGGGCCTCAACTATAACGTACAGAGATGGCACCAGCGCGCACAGGTGGCAAACACATCAATATACAACCTTCTATCACCTTAGAAGCCCCTGTTTTAGTAACTAAAACCATTAATTTTCCTCCTAAAATACCACTCAATATACAGTAACCTCTTTAATGTCTTAAATAAATTTGGCCCATTCTTTTTAGCTGTGGCACTTTTCTGTGTTCAAAGATTTGTTTAATATCAGGGACAGGTCATCTAAAAATTTGTTTTTCCCTGATGTGCAACTGGCAGAAGCAGAATGTGTCATATTAAAACATTTAAGATGGCACCTAAAGCCTCCAATGCCCCTACTGAGTGCACATATACACGTATTTCTCCATCTCAGCAGGCTTTATGGGGAGGTAGTTAGCAGACCGGTGGCCAGGATGCCACCGGTCTAAATCCCTACGGGGGAAGCCCGACACGGGACTTAAGATAGGCGTCGAAGTACTGAGACCTATCTTAATCCCAACGCCGGAACCCAGAAGGACGCCATCCCGAACGAGGTAAGTCTAGCGCGTCTTAGCTGTTAGCCGGGAGAGAATTCATCAAGCACCGATATAATAATTTCGGAGCTTACTTGCGGGCGCATTCGCCATCTTCAGATGGCATGTGCCGCGTAAAGGGATTCTTTCAGTTTCCTCCGCCCCTGTCCGGCTCCTTCAGCCAGATGTTGGGGCTCTCGTGCGCATGCAGGACCTGTAGGTCACGCATGAGCACTTGTATCACTGTTCTGAAAGGAGCTCGTGGAGACCGCCGATTGTCGGATCAGCTGTCTGCGTGCCAGAGCAATGATGATGAATCGCGTCGAGAGAAAACATTAAATATCGTGGTCCCCGATAATTAATATGCTGAATAGAGCCCATAGTAAGTAAAAACTTACGACAGCGACCAACGCTAGACATTAAATAGACCCAATATTACAAATTGTATATTATCAATGTGACATTTTTGTTAAGCAGGTAACCAGGTCTACATAACAAACCCCAGAGGGACAATTCAGGAAGGAGTGTGGAGAGGGACTGACTTCCTGCACCCTCTGTGTGCACCCCAGGAGTGTTTGGGGAGATTCAGGTACCCTACAAACTATAATACCGCACAGTTTCTCATACAGTGGAAACAGTTCATCCATCTAATATATTTTTCTCACAGCAAGAAGCGAGAGTATGAGCTTAATCTACACTATTATATCAAGTGACATTTAATATTTATTGGTTCGTACTTAATGAAAAATGCATGCAGCCCAATAAATATGAAATGGGAAAGCCATAAAAAGTCTCTTTGTTAACCATGTCAATTTGTGTTGTAACTTGTTCCACAATACTGGATGCCAAATCTAAAATACAGTTCAAAGATGAGGAACCTGCAGCTGGGTGAACCTGGTACATAGCGCAGGGTACGTAATGCCAATAGTGCGGGGGATCCAGCTGCAGGCCATTGGCCTGAGTACAAGACAACTACAGACAGAACACACTCCTGAATCATGGGAGTATGGAGCACAGCTAATGACGTCATGGAACCAGGTGATAGTGAGCGTTAGGACTTTACTGCTTTCATTTTTATTAAATTAGCATCTTCTACTAAGTAGTAATTATGAGTAATGTTACACAGCTGGCAATCTTTATTTCAATTAAGTCATTTTCAGCTCAATAAACTTTATTACAATTCAGAGCATATATTAGAAACTGACAAGGAATTAAATATACAGAGGGTTATAATGTGTTACATTAATGGTGATGTTACTATGGAAATTCCGGGGCGGGACTCGTTGGTGAATGCACGTGTTCTGATGGTTTACGCCGCAGCTAATGGGCGCCTCAGTTAGACGCCAAATGGTCGCAGCATTACCATGCAGATGCTGTAGCGGCTGCAACATAATTGTATTTCTTTAGTTAAAATAATGAGTGAGGATAATAAATTGAAGACTTATGCTGGCCACAAATTATCATGGAACGATAAGAAGTTAGAATGAGGGAGCCAACTATGGCCCTGATTCAGAGCCGGACGCTATGACAGAGCGCTCGCTCTGAATCAGGGCCATCCTTCTTAATTTTTAGAGCGGCCTCCTGGCCGCTCGTATAGCTGTGGGTGACCATCCACAGCTATAGCGAGTGGCCAGGAAGATGGTCGCGATGGTCAAGACCATCGCGACCATCGGGCTTGCGATGAGACCCTTTGTGGTAGGGTCTCGTCTGCCGCAAGCCCAGGAGTGCTTTTGGCTCTATCAGAGCCGAGAGCACTCCCACTGACATCACTTGTGATGTCAGTGGGGCCGGCCCCAGACGGTAGGCGTTCCCATGGGAACGCCTCCGTCTGGGCAGCCACGCCCCCGGCACGCCCACCAAAGGGGGCGTGCTGTCACTCACCATCGACAGCACGCCCCCTTTGGTGCGAGACCCGGAGCGACGGCTTGCCCGTCGCTATCCGGGCCTCACGCATTCGCATGACAGAGCCGTCTCCATCGTGCACATGCGCACTGGGCCAACATCGACCCACTTGCGAGCGCTCGCGAGCGGGTCTGAATCAGGCCCTATAAGCGGACAATTGATTTCAGACTTCTTAGTTAAACTATACATACTTTAATGATAAATTAAATATGTGTAGGGGAAACTTCGCCCCCAATGAAACGATTTACAGAAGCAGGCGGACGCTGGTATGTGCTCCATTGGCTGCTGTGAGCCAGCCCCCTGGCCACTTTCACGGCTCAGAAGCACCCAGTGACAATGCAGACCAGAAGAAGCCATGTGTAGCATTCTCCCTATGAGGGAATCCCTGCTTCCTGTCCTGTCTGACTGCTCTGTGATTTCTCCACACATAATGGTAATGTGGTTGCTGCCTACCTGGGATCAGTGCCCCGTTGCTTCCCCTGACCATATCTATTTTGGCCACTGCTGCTGTCCGTCACTTTGTACGCAGATTCAGACTCTGCCGCCTTTCTGGGCGTATAAGACGCTGGGTACAGGCAGTCAGTCGGGGCCTGGCGCTTTGATGAGGGCAGTTCGGTGTGACTGCAGCGACAGTGTATGAAGGACACATCTGTATATACAGACTTCTGCCTGATAAAAATGCACAACATGCTCTTAAGTTTCTTTGAACAATTTTAAGGACATTGGTTATAGAAAATAAGGGCTAGACTTACAAATCGCTAGCTTCTGCGCGCCACCAACTCTCAGCGGTTTTGACTACGAAATTTAAAGGGCAACAATATTAATTGCAAAACCAGCAGTTTTAAATTTGGGGATCGAAACCAATGTGTCCCGGTGACATTTCGCATCTGTAGCCCTAAATCTATGGTCATCGAAACCCACAGGCACGGTGCTAATTATTATTACAAGATGATCATACTGAATGGAAAACTCATTTCAGCCTCATCCAAATCTAAAGCAAGACATGAGGGAAATGGCACATGGGGGCTATCTTTATGTGTCCCATTTGTGAATACATGAAAAAGTACAGAAGAGATCCCACTGAAAGTACAGTATAGGCTGACATCCCACCTACAAGGCTAAAACCATTGGCTGATAGAATAAAAAAGGGAAAGACAGAGGTAACCTCCAACAAGAACACGTTTATCCCTTCGTGTTCGATTTACATTTGGGTGTAATAAAAGGAATAAATCCAGCAACAGCTTTTCCCACAGAGAATAAACATGTTTGCACACACGCCATACACGCCAGTAGTCCATGGGCTTCACATGTAAACAGCTGCACATGCCCCCACATTGCCTTTATTGATATATTTCCATTGACTGAGACAATCCAAATTATTTTTTAACCCCTTTTCATTACTGGAAGTGTTTATTAGAAAACTCCTGAATTAAAAACTTGGCCATTTCTGTGACAAAGGCAATAACCTGGGAGTTGCGGCAAGCGAAGCTGGCAATTTAGCAGCGAGACTTTGGGCTCAATTCAACGCAAACTGAATAGTCTGAAAGAGCTCCCAGAGCGATTCAATTCAGCGCACTGTTACTCTCGATTGAAGGGTTTTTTCTATGACCCCTCCTGAGGTGCGAGCAGAAATCCAACAAAACTCCTGGCGTGATGCTGTTTTTTGCCCTTAGCGCAGCGGAAACAGCATCGCGGCAGGCACTTAAGTCGGAGAATGCTGGTTCTCACGACTAAACTCCATGTTTAAGGTGCGAGAACGGGCATTCTCCGACATTACAGCGCGCTGGATTGAAGTGAGTCCTTAGAGCAGTAATTTTTTAAAACAAAATTATAACTGCTGAATTAGAAAATAAATAAATCACGCCTCTTGTTGTCCATGGAGATCAATACAAAAGCGCGGTATAAACATATGATTGATGTGGCCAGTACCAAAGTATATCTTCTCTGCCAACATTGCTCACCTGAGTATATAGGAATATGTAGTAAACAGGAAAGAGACATGGAGAATTGGCCAGAGCCTCATTGCTTGTCCTCACCACTATGAAGGGTTGCTATGTACCAGGTAACATTTCTGCAAGACAAATAATGTATGAACAAACTACGTACAGGTAGGGCTATAACCTATTACTGGGATCATGCCATTTGCTGTAATCCCTGCCAGTTACAGGAAATGTCCTCAATGAGCCTCCTGCTAATAATATCACACACTACAAGCGCAGAGCTATGTAATACTCCTTTTACACTGACTTCCTGGGCTGATGCTCGTGAACGCACATCACTCTGGATTTTTGTCAGTGTAAATGGATCAACCCGGGTCCAGTCACCCTGGGATCCGACCCAGGTAGCTTGCAGGGTTGAGCACATGTCACTCCCGTGTCACCCTGCAATGTAAATGGCACAACCCGGGTCACAGATAGCTGATTTTCAAGCTTCAGTGGCGCTTGAAGACGGCATCATCTCCAAGCATCCACTGCAACGCTGGAAGACCCTGGTCCAGTGTGAACGGTGCCGACCCGGGCATAACCCGGATTGGCACCGCAGTGGGAAAGGGCTCTGTACCAAGTCTGATCCGGGTTGGACACGTGAGCCAAACCCCGGGAGACCCGAGACCAGTGGCGTAACTATAGAGGGTGCAGGGGGTGCGCTTGCTATGGGGCCCGGCGGCTTAGGGGGCCCGCCGACCCAGCAAGCAACCCCCTGCACCCAGGCAAAACTACGCGGTGGTCAAGGTGTGCACCGGCACCCGGCACTACACACTAACAAGCGGCCGCTTCTCCTGCACCCGGCACTGCAGGGACAAGCTGCCGCTTCCATAGCACCCGGCAGCTGAATGGACCCGGCACGTGGCTCAGACAACCAGCGGCAGGCTGGCCCCCGCACCCGGAGGAAGGATGGCCCGGCTGGAGGTAGGCCTCGACACCCGGCAGCAAGACAGCCCCGGCAACCAGTTGCAGTCCCCGGCAGCAGGACGGCCTCGGTGCACTGAAGGGACAAGCAGCCACTTCCCCAGCACCCGGCAGCAGGACGGACCCGGCATGCGGCTCAGACAACTGGCGGCAGGCTGGCCCGGCAGGAGGTAGGTCTGACACCCGGCGGCAGGACGGCCCTGGTAACCAGTGGTAGGCCCCGGCGGCAGGACGCCCCGGCACAAGGCGGGAGGTAGGCCCCTGCACAAAAGTAAATTTGGCTCTTTGGTAGCGTGGGGGTTGGGGAGGACAGCTGCTACTACTACTTTAAGCTGCCCTCATATCTACCCTTACCTCCTTCCTAGCCCCAGCACTGCCTGCCCCTAAAATCCTCCTTGCACCCTCAGTACTGCCCCAGCTGCTATTAATACCCCCTCCTTACCCCAAGTACTGCCTGCCCTAACCTGCTCCTTACCCTCCAGTACTGCCCCAGCTGCCATCTACCCTTGCCTGCTTCCTACCCCAAGCACTGCCTGTCGCTAAACTCTTCTTGCCCCTAGTATTGCCCCAGCTGCTATTCACCATTACCCCCTCTTTACTCCTAGCACTGCCTGTACCTAACACGCTCTATACCAACTGCTACCTGCCCCCAGCACTGTCCCAACTGCTGTCTGCCCTCACCCCCCATAATATGCAATGGGTCCCAGAAATAGTGGAGTAGGACCCAAATTTTTTAAAGTGAGTGGTCATTGGGACTTTTTTAGTTCTGCGCGATCACTGTATACTTGTATACACTGTACATATAGATACACGTATATACATTTATATATGTATACACTCTGATTGAGACCTGAGTTGGTGGGGCCCCTTAAAAATTTTGCTATGGGGCCCACAAAGTTCTAGTTACGCCCCTGCCCTAGACTTTTGGTATAAAAGGGGTATCAAAGAAAAAGGCTCATTTACCTGCCGGGCTGAGTAAAAATACTATAATTAGGTCACAGAAATGATCCTGCTTAGAATTCAGGAAGAATAAAACAAATAAAATAATAAAATAAAAACCATGTTGGAAATTTTCAAACTACAAATTATTTTCAGTATTAAAATTCTATTTATACTTATTATTCAAGGGAAAACAGCTGTTCCGGGGGCGCGATTCAATTCTGGTTGTTATGCCACTGCTCAGTGGTGTACATATCAGCCAGTTACGGTACTTCCAACATAGGGCCTGATTCAGATCCACACGCAAATGGCGATGTTTATGCAGATTAAGCGAGTGTTAGCCATTGAGCATGAGCGAAAGCTGCACTGCGCACATGCATCAATATATTTGCGATTACACTCGCACAGAGGACTCAACCGCAAAGTGAATGACAGGTACTCAGTGTTTGGGTGAAGTAACGGAGGTGGCTAGGCAAATGTAGGTATGTCGGGACCGTTTAAACTCTGTTGCATTGGCGTGCATTGGCATGCATAAATTATCCATTGTGATTTCCTTCGCAGCAGTCAGGAGACTCGCAGCGTGTGACAGGTCAGACTTACTCAGAGGCTGCCAGATTTGCGCTGATGTTCCCGATGGTCACTCTGTTGGACGGACAGCAGTGGGTGTCCCTATATTTGGGTAAGCTTTCGACACGGGCAATTCAATTGTTTTAGACGCCCCCCTGTGTGTCTATACAGACAGGCACCCGAAGGAGCAATTCAATTGTTGTCCCATTTCAACGCCTAAAGCTGCGGGGGAACACTTTTCTTTTTGTAGCCTCCTGAAGTGCAAGAACAAAGGCCCTGATTCAGACCCACTCGCAAGCGGCTGTCCGCTCGCAAGTGGGTCGATGGTCTGCACTGAGCATGCGCACGACGGAGGGAGCTCCGTCGTGCGCATGCGCCAGACGCGACGAGCGAAGGAAAGTCCTTCGCTCGTTGTGTCTGATCAAAGGGGGCGTGCTGATTGTTGATTGACAGCACGCCCCCTTTGTTGGGCGTGCCGGGGGTGTGCCTCCCTGACGGGGGCGTTCCTAAGGGAACGCCTACCGTCAGAAGCCGGCCCACTGACATCACTAGTGATGTCAGTGGGAGTGATTTTGGCTCTGAATGAGGGCCAAAGTGTGCAAAGTCCATTTTTTTGGGTGCCTTAATGGTGGTTTGGGCACCCTAACCACTTCTTTAGACGGGTTTAGCCACTGTGCGCGGCTAAACCAGTGCTTGTAACCTCGATAAATACTAAGACGCCCAAACGGAGATACAATTTAATTGCTCCGTCGGGCGCCTATTCGTATAGACGCCCAACAGGGGGTGTCTACAACAACTGATTGTAGCCATTGGGGGAGATTCAAATATTTTCGTCCACGGCTAATAGTTCCAGGTGCTGACAGAGCAGTCATTGCTCTAATCAGGCGCGTACAGCCGCGGGAGGACACATTTCTGCTCATAGTGCCCCTGGCCAGCAAGCAAAAATGTGAGCTACGTCGACACTTTGTGCGCCCAAAGCAGGACTTTAGTCTGGGTTTAGGCGTTTTACCTGGCTAAACCCTGTCCATGTGGGCAGGACATGCACAATATGCATGGGCACCCAAAAACAATTGAATATCACAACCCGATCTCCTGTCACTTTAGACGGGAGATAGGGTGCGATTAAACAATTTAATGCGATTTTAGTAAACGATTTTCTTAAATTTTTTCAAGGGAAAAATGAACAAAAATCGTGTACTAAAATCGTTCAAAAAAATCGTTCTTTACCTTAGTAAATTAACTACAAACGATTTTTGCATATTCCCTTACTGAAAATCGTTGAGTTGGTCAGTCTCTCTGAACTACCAACGATAATCGTTCTTCATTTTAACTCAGAAAGTGAAAGATTTTTTCAACGACTGAACGATAACCAATATCGTTAATCGTTCAAAAAATCGTGTGTATGCACCTGAACAGATCACTTTTAATATATAGACAAAAAAAACAACAGCAGCAGCACTGGCATCCACACGCTAAGAAAAGGCACCGTACGTGTACAAAACATACAGTGTCACATGTAACATTTACAGTAAATATTTCCCATCATTTATAGGTTACCTTCGTATATATGAAATATTAATGGCCTGTTTTTGGTTCAAAACTTTAGAACTTGAGAATAAAACAATAACAGGTATATGTTGTGTACAGCAAAATTGATATTAATAATACATACAGACACTGTATGTAACCTTTGTATTTATATGTTATCACAAATCAAAGACCCAACCTCCAATCCTCACAGACTTCTTATTAACGGACTATTACTTCACATAGCCCCTCATGTGCCATCATTTCAATATAAAATATATATATCGCGCCCCTCACCCCTAATGTTGTGTTACAGATCTCACAATGTGTCACCCATGTGCTGTAATGCATCACCTCCCATGTTCTCTCACATGTCACCCTATGCACCCTAAAGTACAGACACATCTCCTCCTATACTGCCCCATGTTGTCACACATCTCCTCCTATACTGCCCCATGTTGTCACACATCTCCCATACTGCCCCATGTTGTCACACATCTCCTATACTGCCCCATGTTGTCACACATCTCCTATACTGCCCCATGTTGTCACCCATCTCCTCCCATATTGCCCCATGTTGTCACACATCTCCTATACTGCCCCATGTTGTCACACATCTCCCATACTGCCCCATGTTGTCACACATCTCCCATACTGCCCCATGTTGTCACACATCTCCCATACTGCCCCATGTTGTCACACATCTCCTATACTGCCCCATGTTGTCACACATCTCCTATACTGCCCCATGTTGTCACACATCTCCTATACTGCCCCATGTTGTCACCCATCTCCTCCCATATTGCCCCATGTTGTCACACATCTCCTATACTGCCCCATGTTGTCACACATCTCCCATACTGCCCCATGTTGTCACACATCTCCCATACTGCCCCATGTTGTCACACATCTCCCATACTGCCCCATGTTGTCACACATCTCCTATACTGCCCCATGTTGTCACACATCTCCTATACTGCCCCATGTTGTCACACATCTCCTATACTGCCCCATGTTGTCACCCATCTCCTCCCATATTGCCCCATGTTGTCACACATCTCCTATACTGCCCCATGTTGTCACACATCTCCCATACTGCCCCATGTTGTCACACATCTCCCATACTGCCCCATGTTGTCACACATCTCCCATACTGCCCCATGTTGTCACACATCTCCTATACTGCCCCATGTTGTCACACATCTCCTATACTGCCCCATGTTGTCACCCATCTCCTCCCATATTGCCCCATGTTGTCACACATCTCCTATACTGCCCCATGTTGTCACACATCTCCTCCCATACTGCCCCATGTTGTCACACATCTCCTATACTGCCCCATGTTGTCACACATCTCCTCCTATACTGCCCCATGTTGTCACACATCTCCTCCCATACTGCCCCATGTTGTCACACATTTCCTCCCATACTGCCCCATGTTGTCACACATCTCCTCCCATACTGCCCCATGTTGTCACACATCTCCTCCCATACTGCCCCTATGTTGTCACACATCTCCTCCTATACTGCCCCATGTTGTCACACATCTCCTCCTATACTGCCCCATGTTGTTACACATCTCCTCCTATACTGCCCCATGTTGTCACACATCTCCTCCTATACTGCCCCATGTTGTCACACATCTCCTCCCATACTGCCCCATGTTGTCACACATCTCCTCCCATACTGCCCCATGTTGTCACACATCTCCTCCCATACTGCCCCATGTTGTCACACATCTCCTCCCATACTGCCCCATGTTGTCACACATCTCCTCCTATACTGCCCCATGTTGTCACACATCTCCTATACTGCCCCATGTTGTCACACATCTCCTCCTATACTGCCCCATGTTGTCACACATCTCCTATACTGCCCCATGTTGTCACACATCTCCTCCCATACTGCCCCATGTTGTCACACATCTCCGCCCATACTGCCCCATGTTGTCACGCATCTCCTCCCATACTGCCCCATGTTGTCACGCATCTCCTCCCATACTGCCCCATGTTGTCACGCATCTCCTCCCATACTGCCCCATGTTGTCACGCATCTCCTCCCATACTGCCCCATGTTGTCACACATCTCCTCCCATACTGCCACATGTTGTCACACATCTCCTCCTATACTGCCCCATGTTGTCACACATCTCCTCCCATACTGCCCCATGTTGCCACACATCTCCTCCCATACTGCCCCATGTTGTCACACATCTCCTCCCATACTGCCCCATGTTGTCACACATCTCCTCCCATACTGCCCCATGTTGTCACACATCTCCTCCCATACTGCCCCATGTTGTCACACATCTCCTCCCATACTGCCCCATGTTGTCACACATCTCCTCCCATACTGCCCCATGTTGTCACACATCTCCTCCCATACTGCCCCATGTTGTCACACATCTCCTCCCATACTGCCCCATGTTGTCACACATCTCCTCCCATACTGCCCCATGTTGTCACACATCTCCTCCCATACTACCCCATGTTGTCACACATCTCCTCCCGTACTGCCCCATGTTGTCACACATCTCCTCCCGTACTGCCCCATGTTGTCACACATCTCCTCCCATACTCCCCCATGTTATCACACATCTCCTCCCGTACTGCCCCATGTTGTCACACATCTCCACCCGTACTGCCCCATGTTGTCACACATCTCCTCCCGTACTGCCCCATGTTGTCACACATCTCCTCCCGTACTGCCCCATGTTGTCACACATCTCCTCCCGTACTGCCCCATGTTGTCACACATCTCCTCCTATACTGCCCCATGTTGTCACACATCTCCTCCCATACTGCCCCATGTTGTCACACATCTCCTCCCATACTGCCCCATGTTGTCACACATCTCCTCCCATACTGCCCCATGTTGTCACACATCTCCTCCCATACTGCCCCATGTTGTCACACATCTCCTCCTATACTGCCCCATGTTGTCACACATCTCCTCCCATACTGCCCCATGTTGTCACACATCTCCTCCCATACTGCCCCATGTTGTCACACATCTCCTCCCTTACTGCCCCATGTTGTCACACATCTCCTCCCATACTACCCCATGTTGTCACACATCTCCTCCCTTACTGCCAGGGCCGCCTGCATGCATTTGCCCCCCAGGCTAAAAGTTGCCAGCCAGCCCCTGCGTGCGTCTGTCTGTTAAAGGGTGGTGTAACCCTCAAAGTGCGCTCCACATAAAATAAAAAAATCTATTTTTTTTTCTGTCTTGGTGAATTGTGTGGGCTGTAGCCCCACCTGCATCCTCAAAGCAGCAGCGACAAGCGTGCGTCTGTCTGTTAAAGAATTACATCGGTGACAGCATCCAAGTAGGGATGTCAGACAGTCCGTACCTGTACTGGCAGGAAAAAGAGGCAATTTGGAGGTCCCTGTACAAACTGGCTCTATTTTACCTGAGTTGCTCCCCCTCCAGTGTGTACTCCGAAAGAGTGTTTAGCAGCCGGGAACCTTTTCGGCGAAAGGCGTAGGAGGTTGCTTCCACAAAATGTGGAGAAGATGATGCTCATAAAAATGAATTATCAACTCTTCCAGGGAGACCAGCCTCCAGACCGTACAGAGGGACCTGTGGTTGTGGATTCCAGCGGGGACGAATTAATACTCTGTGAGGATGAGGATGTACACAACACTGAAGAGGGTGAGGAATCGGTGGATGAGGAGGATGAGGACGACATCTTGCCTCCGTAGAGCCAGTTTGTGCAGGGACAAATTAATTGCCAGCTTGTTTTGTGGGGGCCCAAATGAACCAATCATTTCAGCCACAGTCGTGTGGCAGACCCTGGCACTGAAATGATTGGTTTGTTAAAGTGTGCATGTCCTGTTTATACAACATAAGGGTGGGTGGGAGGGCCCAAGGACCAGTGGCGTAACTAGGGCAGGGCGAGCGGGGTTCGTGCCCTGGGCGCCGTTGGACCGGCGGCGCGGGGGGACGCAGCCGGCCACGGTACCGGCCCGCCCGCCCTAGATAGCCAGTGTAGCGCCGACCGCAATGAGTGCGGTCAGCGCTACACATTTGCACAGGACCGGCGCTAGGCTTCCAGCGCCGGTCCTGTGCTGCACGCCTGAGCCTGTTCCCTTCCCCTGAGCGCTTGCCCAATAGTGCCAGGAGGCGGGCTCAGGCTGTGCATAACACACGCATCGCCGCCAGCGCTGGCGGCGATGCGTGTGTTAAACAGCAGCCAATGAGAGTCAGATAGACTCTCATTGACTGCTGCAGCACCCACTGCAAGAGCCGGACTTCCGTCCGGCTCCTGCAGTGGGTAATGGGACTGACGTCATGACGTCATGACGTCAGTCCCATACTGCTGAGCGCACCAGCCCGGGCGGACTGGAGGGCGGGAGCGGCATCGGCATCGGCATCGCGGACAGGAGCAGCGTAGAATCAGGTAAGTATATTTTTATATATATTTATTTATTTTTAAACCTTACCTATCTGCACAACGGGGGAGGGGTTGGCTACTAATGGGGGGGACATCTACTGGAGGGGACATCTACTGGGGGTGCCATTGGGAGGACCTCTACTGGGGGGGGGCAACTCTACTGGGGACTACTACTTGGGGGGGGGACTACCACTGGGGGCATTCTAAAAGGGGCCTAGTATTACTAGAGGCACTGCACTCGGGGGACCACTAATGGGGGCAATAATAGGAAGGGCCACTACAGGGACCACTGGATAGGGGGGGGTCACTACTGGGAGCCTGCATCAGGGGGACCACTACTGGGGGCACTGCATGGGAGGGGGGGACACTACTGCTGGGGGCACTATATAAGGGGCTTACTGCTAGGGGCACTGCGGGGACCACTACAGGGGGCACTAGATAGGGGGGATCACTACATGGTGCCTGCATAAGGGGACTACTACTGGGAAAACTGCATGGGGGGGACTACTGCTGGGGGCACTATATAAAAGGGCACTGCATAAGGGGATACCGCTACTGGGAGCACTGCATTGTGGGGACTGCTACTGGGGGCACTGCATAAGGGGGAACACTACGTGGGGCACTGCATTTGGGGGGGCCACTACTGGGGGTACTGAGTAAGGGGAACTAATTGGGGGCTGTATAAGAGGGACCACTACTGGGGATACTGTATAAGGGGCACTTCTATGGGCCTGCATGAGAGGGACCACAACTGCATACTGTGGGTACTGTATATGGGGTACTACTGGGGTTAAGGTGCATATGGATAGGAATGTTCAGTTTGAAAATAAAGGGGTGTGTCATGTTGACACGCCCCATTTTTAAGTGACCACGCCCATTTTTTTGCTGCGAGCGCCTTTGGCGCGTGCACATGGGGGGGGGCTCCCTTTTCAAATTTGCCCTGGGCTCCAAATACCCTAGTTACGCCACTGCCAAGGACAATTCCATCTTGCACCTCTTTTTTTTCTTTGCATTATGTACTGTTTGCGGCCTAGTTTTTCAAACTGCCATCCTGTCTGCCACTGCAGTGCCACTCCTAGATGGGCCACGTGTTTGTGCCGCCCACTCGTGTCGCTTAGCATAGTCATCCAGCTACCTCGGTGCAACCTTTTGGACATAAAAACACTATTGTGAGGTGTGAGGTGTTCAGAATAGACTGGAAATGAGTGGAAATTAAGGTTATTGAGGTTAATAATAGCATAGGAGCAGAAAAACCCACAAATTCTGTGATTTTAGCTGTTTTTATGCTTTTTTTAAAAAACATACAGATCCAAAACACAAAACCCAGAACCCAAAACACGGAAGGGTGCTTTTGGCAAAACCAATTCAGATCCAAAACACGAAGAAAGATCCAGATCCAAAACCAAAACACGAATAGTGGCCGGTGCACACCCCTAGTAGATACCCCCATGTTGTGTCACACCCCCTCACCTCCCGTAGGTCTGTAGATACCCCCATGTTGTGTCACACATCTCCTCCTCACCTCCGGTAGGTCTGTAGATACCCCCATGTTGTGTCACACATCTCCTCCTCACCTCCCGTAGGTCTATAGATACCCCCATGTTGTGTCACACATCTCCTCCTCACCTCCAGTAGGTCTGTAGATAGTAACCCATGTTGTGTCACACATCTCCTCCTCACCTCCCGTAGGTCTGTAGATACCCCCATGTTGTGTCACACATCTCCTCCTCACCTCCGGTAGATCTGTAGATACCCCCCATGTTGTGTAACACATCTCCTCACCTCCCGTAGGTCTGTAGATACCCCCATGTTGTGTCACACATCTCCTCCTCACCTCCCGTAGGTCTGTAGATACCCCCATGTTGTGTCACACATCTCCTCCTCACCTCCCGTAGGTCTGTAGATACCCCCATGTTGTGTCACACATCTCCTCCTCACCTCCCGTAGGTCTGTAGATACCCCCATGTTGTGTCACACATCTCCTCCTCACCTCCCGTAGATCTGTAGATACCCCCATGTTGTGTCACACATCTCCTCCTCACCTCCCGTAGGTCTGTAGATACCCCCATGTTGTGTCACACATCTCCTCCTCACCTTCCGTAGGTCTGTAGATACCCCCATGTTGTGTCACACATCTCCTCCTCACCTCCCGTAGATCTGTAGATACCCCTATGTTGTGTCACACATCTTCTCCTCACCTCCCGTAGGTCTGTAGATAGTACCCCATGTTGTGTCACACATCTCCTCACCTCCCGTAGGTCTGTACATAGGGTCTGATTCAGTCGGACACTCTGACCAGAGCGCTCGCTCTGAATCAGGGCCCTCCTCCATGAAAATGGAGCGGCCTCCTGGCTGCTCGTATAGTTGTGGGTGACCACCCACAGCTTATGCGAGTGGCCAAAAAGATGGTCGCGATGGTCTTGACCATCGCGACCATCGGACTTGCGACGGAGACCCTGCGGTAGGGTCTTCCTGCCACAAGCCCTGGAGTGATTTTGGCTCTATCAGAGCCAAAATCACTCCCACTGACATCACTAGTGATGTCAGTGGGGCAGGCTTCAGACGGTAGGCGTTCCCATGGGAACGCCTCCGTCTGGCCGCCACGCCCCCGGCACGCCCACCAAAGGGGGCGTGCTGTCAATCAACATTGACAGCACGCCCCCTTTGGTGCGAGACCCGGCGCGATGGAAAGCCCGTCGCTCCCCGGGTCTCGCGCATGCGCACGACGGAGCTCCCTCCGTCGTGCGCATGCGCAGTGGGGAACATCGACCCACTTGCGAGCGTACTGCTGCTCGCAAGCGGGTCTGAATGACCCCCATAGCCCCATGTTGCGTCACAGGTTAGGTTAAAGATGCCGTCGCTCACTCACCTGCTGCCGTCAGTTCCCGCCCCTGCAGTGCATTATGGGCCGCGCTCCTGTAACATGGGCGTCATGGCAGGAGATTCCCGGTGCCCACCACACACCCGGCTCCGTCTGAGGGGGTCACAGGTCACCTGAGGGGGGTAACAGGCGGGTGTCAGAGCACGGTCACCAGCCTGCTTATTACACCCCTATACTCTGCATTGTGGGTATGTATGAGCAGAACAGGTACCCCAATGTATATATACATAATATATACGTACTCCTGGGTCCCAGTCACGGGTGTAATAAGTGTTTCTCTATTATTCCATGTTTCCCCTGCAGTAGTATAATACGGGAGACAGCCCTGGTATATAATATACCTATTACATGCATTTCTGCACATACATTCATACTTGCAGGACTGTATGAGGATTATATGGCTAATGTAAAGCACATCACGGTGCAAAACCAGAGAACACAATGACATTGAGCCATGATAAGTGATTGGGGTTGTAGTGCTCCCTGGTCCGCAGAGACAGTATAATGACCTGAATGCATGCTCTGGCTCGGTGGTACTGTCCCTGGATAGATATAGATATATATATTAGTGTTATTGGCCGTGTCCTAGGTGCTAAATGACTCCTACAAACCTGGTTACACAATATCGATAACGATTTCGCCAATTCCGATGCATCAGAACGACAGATTATTAATATCGTGCAGTGTGTATACATCGTGTAGTGCGCACTTCCGTGGGGTCGCCAGCCGCATCGCCTGATCTTTTGTACATGCAGTAAATTCAGGCAGAGCAGCTGACGATCCCATGCAGCGTGGGCGGCATATCAGGCGGTCATGCACCAGATCGCCCAGTGTATGTCGGCAGGCGGGTCTTGTGTCTCATCGTTGCATTAAAGGTACCTACACACTTGGCGATGTGCTCACGATCCGACATCGTGTACGATTTCCCCTGAGCTCTCTCCAGCAGTGCTGCACATGATTTGGTGTTAAAATGTGTCAAACGATCTATCGTGCCGCCTTCTTTTTCCAGTGCATCGTGTCCCAGATTGGCAGATCTGCCCTACAGCACGGCAGGTCTGAAGATGCGATGTACGATCAGCGGGGACGCGCATTGTGAGTGGAGACTCACAGTTAGGACATATTTTACACGATCTGCCGTTCCGATGCAGATCATGTAAAAAAATCGCTAAGTGTGTAGGCACCTTTAGTGTGTACCCAGCTTAAGGGGCTGATGTACTAAGCTCTGGAAATTGATAAATTGGAGAGTGATAAACTACCAACCATTCAGCTCCTAATTATAATTTTTCAAACATAGCCTGTAACATGACAGTTAGGAGCTGAGAGGCTGGCAGTTTATCACTTTTCAGGGCTTTGTACATCTCCCCCTAAGTGTACGGCAATTCCCATACACCCCCTCCTCAATGCTAGTGCACATAGTACTTTTGCATACTGTACCGGACTCCTTTTCCCAGTGATGTAATAATCATAGTTATCTGGAAGATGCCCAAATTTGATCCCTCAATCTTCTGTGACATAGGAAAGATTCCCACAAGGTCACTTACCGGACTGCAACGTGAGCAGAGACACATCATGATGTCACCTATTGTCACCTACCCCCACCTATCTCACTGTGGGGTCTATTTACTAAGCAGTGTTAGGAGACAAAGTGAAATGAGATAAGGTACCAGCCAATCAGCTCCTAACTGCCATCTCACAGGCTGTGTTTGAAAAATGACAGGAGCTGATTGGCTGGTACCTTACCTCCTTTCACTTTGTCTCCTAACACTGCTTAGTAAATAGACCCCTGTGTAACAAAGTTATCTATGCCTCATATGCTAAATGGCACAGATAAAGAACTGGAAAATGTGTGAGTGCCCCCCCCTGGGCTCCACCTACCGATAGGACTTTTCCTGTGATGGTAGTGCAGCTTGAAGCAGTGATGCATATTTGGAGAGGTTACAGTCAGGTGCAGGATGAAGCAGTGATGCATATTTGGAGAGGTTACAGTCAGGTGCAGCTTGAAGCAGTGATGCATATTTGGAGAGGTTACAGTCAGGTGCAGGATGAAGCAGTGATGCATATTTGGAGAGCTTACCGTCAGGTGCAGGAAGAAGCAGTGATGCATATTTGGAGAGGTTACAGTCAGGTGCAGCTTGAAGCAGTGATGCATATTTGGAGAGGTTACAGTCAGGGGCAGGATGAAGCAGTGATGCATATTTGGAGAGGTTACAGTCAGGTGCAGCTTGAAGCAGTGATGCATATTTGGAGAGGTTACAGTCAGGTGCAGCTTGAAGCAGTGATGCATATTTGGAGAGGTTACAGTCAGGTGCAGGATGAAGCAGTGATGCATACTTGGAGAGGTTACAGTCAGGTGCAGGATGAAGCAGTGATGCATATTTGGAGAGGTTACAGTCAGGTGCAGCTTGAAGCAGTGATGCATATTTGGAGAGGTTACAGTCAGGTGCAGCTTGAAGCAGTGATGCATATTTGGAGAGGTTACAGTCAGGTGCAGGATGAAGCAGTGATGCATATTTGGAGAGGTTACAGTCAGGTGCAGGATGAAGCAGTGATGCATATTTGGAGAGGTTACAGTCAGTTGCAGCTTGAAGCAGTGATGCATATTTGGAGAGGTTACAGTCAGGTGCTAGATGAAGCAGTGATGCATATTTGGAGAGGTTACAGTCAGGTGCAGGATGAAGCAGTGATGCATATTTGGAGAGGTTACAGTCAGGTGCAGGATGAAGCAGTGATGCATATTTGGAGAGCTTACAGTCAGGTGCAGGATGAAGCAGTGATGCATATTTGGAGAGGTTACAGTCAGGTGCAGCTTGAAGCAGTGATGCATATTTGGAGAAGTTACAGTCAGGTGCAGGATGAAGCAGTGATGCATATTTGGAGAGGTTACAGTCAGGTGCAGGATGAAGCAGTGATGCATATTTGGAGAGGTTACAGTCAGGTGCAGGATGAAGCAGTGATGCATATTTGGAGAGGTTACAGTCAGGTGCAGGATGAAGCAGTGATGCATATTTGGAGAGGTTACAGTCAGGTGCATGATGAAGCAGTGATACATATTTGGAGAGGTTACAGTCAGGTGCAGCTTGAAGCAGTGATGCATATTTGGAGAGGTTACAGTCAGGTGCAGGATGAAGCAGTGATGCATATTTGGAGAGGTTACAGTCAGGTGCAGGATGAGGCAGCGATGCATATTTGGAGAGGTTACAGTCAGGTGCAGGATGAAGCAGTGATGCATATTTGGAGAGGTTACAGTCAGGTGCAGAATGAAGCAGTGATGCATATTTGGAGAGGTTACAGTCAGGTGCAGGATGAAGCAGTGATGCATATTTGGAGAGGTTACAGTCAGGTGCAGGATGAAGCAGTGATGCATATTTGGAGAGGTTACAGTCAGGTGCAGGATGAAGCAGTGATGCATATTTGGAGAGCTTACAGTCAGGTGCAGGATGAGGCAGTGATGCATATTTGGAGAGGTTACAGTCAGGTGCAGGATGAAGCAGTGATGAATATTTGGAGAGGTTACAGTCAGGTGCAGGATGAAGCAGTGATGCATATTTGGAGAGGTTACAGTCAGGTGCAGGATGAAGCAGTGATGCATATTTGGAGAGGTTACAGTCAGGTGCAGCTTGAAGCAGTGATGCATATTTGGAGAGGTTACAGTCAGGTGCAGGATGAAGCAGTGATGCATATTTGGAGAGGTTACAGTCAGGTGCAGGATGAAGCAGTGATGCATATTTGGAGAGGTTACAGTCAGGTGCAGGATGAAGCAGTGATGCATATTTGGAGAGGTTACAGTCAGGTGCAGGATGAGGCAGCGATGCATATTTGGAGAGGTTACAGTCAGGTGCAGGATGAAGCAGTGATGCATATTTGGAGAGGTTACAGTCAGGTGCAGAATGAAGCAGTGATGCATATTTGGAGAGGTTACAGTCAGGTGCAGGATGAAGCAGTGATGCATATTTGGAGAGGTTACAGTCAGGTGCAGGATGAAGCAGTGATGCATATTTGGAGAGGTTACAGTCAGGTGCAGGATGAAGCAGTGATGCATATTTGGAGAGCTTACAGTCAGGTGCAGGATGAGGCAGTGATGCATATTTGGAGAGGTTACAGTCAGGTGCAGGATGAAGCAGTGATGAATATTTGGAGAGGTTACAGTCAGGTGCAGGATGAAGCAGTGATGCATATTTGGAGAGGTTACAGTCAGGTGCAGGATGAAGCAGTGATGCATATTTGGAGAGGTTACAGTCAGGTGCAGCTTGAAGCAGTGATGCATATTTGGAGAGGTTACAGTCAGGTGCAGGATGAAGCAGTGATGCATATTTGGAGAGGTTACAGTCAGGTGCAGGATGAAGCAGTGATGCATATTTGGAGAGGTTACAGTCAGGTGCAGGATGAAGCAGTGATGCATATTTGGAGAGGTTACAGTCAGGTGCAGGATGAGGCAGCGATGCATATTTGGAGAGGTTACAGTCAGGTGCAGGATGAAGCAGTGATGCATATTTGGAGAGGTTACAGTCAGGTGCAGAATGAAGCAGTGATGCATATTTGGAGAGGTTACAGTCAGGTGCAGGATGAAGCAGTGATGCATATTTGGAGAGGTTACAGTCAGGTGCAGGATGAAGCAGTGATGCATATTTGGAGAGGTTACAGTCAGGTGCAGGATGAAGCAGTGATGCATATTTGGAGAGCTTACAGTCAGGTGCAGGATGAGGCAGTGATGCATATTTGGAGAGGTTACAGTCAGGTGCAGGATGAAGCAGTGATGAATATTTGGAGAGGTTACAGTCAGGTGCAGGATGAAGCAGTGATGCATATTTGGAGAGGTTACAGTCAGGTGCAGGATGAAGCAGTGATGCATATTTGGAGAGGTTACAGTCAGGTGCAGCTTGAAGCAGTGATGCATATTTGGAGAGGTTACAGTCAGGTGCAGGATGAAGCAGTGATGCATATTTGGAGAGGTTACAGTCAGGTGCAGGATGAAGCAGTGATGCATATTTGGAGAGGTTACAGTCAGGTGCAGGATGAAGCAGTGATGCATATTTGGAGAGGTTACAGTCAGGTGCAGGATGACCTGTGTGCAACTGTAATCAGCCTTCCTGCTTCTGCATTCATTTTTACACTACTTTGACAAGAGCAATGATTTTGCTTGCATTTTCTCACTTACGAGTTATATAAAAAAAATGCCTAAAGCTCCAGATTAATGCAGTAAAGCAAGAGTGAAAAATAGTATTATCAGCATGGTGGTACGGTGATTAGCATTGCTGCCTCACAACACTGAGGTTACGGCTTCAATTCCAACCATGGCCCTATCGCAGGGCTTGACAAATTTGTCTAAAATCTAGGAGCCAGAATGAAAGTGTAGGAGCCAGACCACCGTGACCCCCCCCCCCAATAAAATCAGGAGTGAGTGAGGAGCACAGCTCTGTGTGTTATACATGCTATACTAGGCCCCAAAATGGTCACAGTTGAATGGATACAGTAACATGGAGGCCCCCTCACTGCTCTGCACAGCTCCCCTGCTCCACCCTCCAGTAATAACAGATAACATTTCACATAAACCAGTGATGCCAGAATGCACTACAAACCCCCCATCCTCCCCGGGGCCACATTCCTGAGCACCTACCCCCCCAGGGCTTAGGGCTCCCGGGGGGGACTTAGGGTTAGTTAACCCCCCGGGTGGTTAGGGTTAGGCTAGGGGGAGTTAGGGATAGGCACCCCCGGGGGGAGGTCAGGGTCAGGCACCCCTCTGGGGTATTACGGTTTAGGCAGCGGGGAAGGGGGGTTAGGGTTAGGCACTTGTGGGGGAGGTTAAGGTTAGGCACCCCAAAGGGAGGGTTAGGGGGTAGAAATAGGTTAGTGAATACTTAACCTTTGACGATCGGGATTTCCTCCTCTGCCGGGATGCCACGGTTGGGATTCCAATCGCCGGGCAGGGGTCCGGCGGTTAATCATACTGATTCCCCGAAAACACCCGTTTTCCGGGGTTTACCTCAAATATTAAGTATCCCCCGAATGTATTAAGGAGGGACCGCATTAGATATCTTCCGATACCTGCTGTGATCCCTCCATTACCGCAGGCAGCCCCCTCCCCTATAGGTGTCTATGGGGGATGCGATGCTGCCAAATTTACCAATATCCGGAATGCGATGCAATCCCGATATTGGCCCCAGCAGTTAACGCCGTCTGAAGATGGAGTTATCTACTGTAGCCTGTGGCCTACACCGCGCATAATTAACCGGCGGAGGGATTCTCCAGAACCCTCCTCGGCTATGGTGGCTGTGCACATGCAGTCTGCGGGACTACCCATGCGCACCACCCCCTGCACTGGCCGGCAGCTCTCCGAAGGCATCGCAGGGACGGGCCCTTTACGGAGCTCGTGTTCCTGCATGTTTCGGATGATACATCCGGCCGCTATCATCGCATTTTGCAATGCGATCATGGCTGATACTAACATGCCCTGATCATGTTGTAAAAGCGATCATTAATAAATGGGGGTCTAAATATCCTTTGTAAAGTGATGTGTAATATGTGTGCAGTACTAAGCAACTAGAAACAATCTCACTGTGAAAATGAGTCCTGTTCAGGGCTGGTGTGTAACTTATGGCACTAATAATAATACTGGTGACTGTTACATTCCACACAATATAATAAGTGTGTATATGGATATACAGAATGAATCCTTTGTAGTGTTCATAGCAGGCATGATTACAACACCACACCTAGGCCCTGATTCAGAGCCGGTCGCTATTTGCGCTCGCTTGTCCAGAAAATAGGGGTGGCTATTCAAATGAACCGTTCGCTGTTTGCGGTCTGTTCACGCCTCTAGGTCTGAACGAGCGAACAAACTTGCGGTCGTTTTTTGGGAAACTACGCCCCCTGGCCGCTCGCATCCGACGTCATGTCCGCTATTTATTAGATTAATCGAGTACATCGAACAGGGTATGAACTGCTCGCTATTCTTGTGGTTGGTTTTTGCTACCACAATTTTGCGAGCAGTTCTAGCTAAAAAAAAAACCAGTGACGTGGTCAATGACGCTCTAGTTTTAATTATGCACACCCATAAAACGCCCGTTTTGACCTTTAAGCACGCCTGCGATCGGATCTCCACTCCCCGTTTTCAAGCTCCTTCCCCTGTTACCACCCATATACGCCTCATTCTGTCACTCAAAATAGCAGGCACTCGCTATATAGCGAACAAACAATTTTAAGCCGCACAGACTGGTTCGCGCATGCGTATTAAAATCCGTACGCATGCGCAGTTGTGCAAACATCGCTCGGAGCGAACGAGCAGCCGCTAACGAGCGGCTCTGAATGAGGGCCCTAGTTTCCACAATATTTCTGAGTAAGAACCTTTTCTTCTGTGGATTTAGGTATGTTATGCTGAAAGCATAGATTACATAGGTGGTCCTCAGCAGCATCTGCAGTTATTGCTCAGTCCAGTCCCGGGTAATAGCATGGTAACATGCACAGGTCCTAATCTCCCCAATCCCTGCACACACACAATTCCTCTGTCCTATTCATCGGTATTATTGGGCTGTGTATTGCTGTGCTAGACGACAGAAACCTCCTGTGGAGCAGAGGGCTGCAAATGAGCGATCTGTTCACCTCCCACCTGCATCTGAGCTACAGATTGTGATAAATCAGCCCCGAGCACAGGTATCCTTCTCAGTTATGCCAGGATGGAATGCATGAAAGAGGGAAATCTGATTGCAGTTAGTTGCTGCTATCAGGCTAATTGCGTGGTAACAAAGGCCCTGATTCAGACCCACTCGCAAGCGGCTGTCCGCTCGCAAGTGGGTCGATGGTCTGCACTGAGCATGCGCACGATGGAGGGAGCTCCGTCGTGCGCATGCGCCAGACGCGACGAGCGAAGGAAAGTCCTTCGCTCGTTGTGTCTGATCAAAGGGGGCGTGCTGTCGATGTTGATTGACAGCACGCCCCCTTTGGTGGGCGTGCCGGGGGCGTGCCTCCCTGACGGGGGCGTTCCCAAGGGAACGCCTACCGTCAGAAGCCGGCCCACTGACATCACTAGTGATGTCAGTGGGAGTGATTTTGGCTCTGATAGAGCCAAAATCACTTCGGGCCTTGCGGTTGAAAACCTCAACCGCAGGCTCCGGCTCGCAGTTTCGATGGTCGCGATGGTCACGACCATCGCGGCCATCACACTGCACGCTCATATAGGCTGTGGGTGGTGACCCACAGCTATACGAGCGTCCAGGAGGACGCTCCATTTTTATGGAGGGCGGCCCTCATTCAGAGCGTGCGCTCTGCTCAGAGCGTACGGCTCTGAATGAGGGCCAAAGTATTTAGCTTATTATGTACCCGCAATGTCTGCAAACCGGTAAAAGTGGACTTTCAAGAGCTCTCATAAAATTAAGCAGAAAACACAAATAAATGTATTTCCCTGAGCTCGCCTTAGGACACCTGCGTTACGTGCTGACATGCGTACCGCCCAAGTCAAACTCCCCACCTGCCACTGTCCCCAGAGCGGGACACGCACCGGCCGGGCGCTTGGAGCCAAAAGCAAGGATGTATAAAATATTGCATGCTGGGACAGAGCTTACGAGAAAGCTCTGTTCCTGCGAATCATCACCGCATTGCTCAGGATATTTTCAGCAAAATGTACCCTGAGAGTGTGATCGCCCACGCGCCACCTGCTGGCCCCCCGAGACCCAGTGATGCGGAAACTGATGTAATGATATATTGTGCGCGCCGTACACCCTGCACGATCCGGCAAACAACAGCTCAATGTATGGTTTAATACTGTAACAGCACCACATCGTTCATTGCATATATCGTGATATATGGTACAACACATGGTATAGTGTGTACCCAGTGCTGAGTTGCATTATTGGTTTCCTGGAACTGTACATAGTGGTAAAGAGAAGTGTTGAGTCTGTCGAGTACTGTCTGTCAGTAACGCTCTTTACCATGACGCCTATGCAAAAGATAGAATGAAAGTGTCAACATGTTCACAAGAGCCCTTACCGCTCTCAAGGCAAAATGCAAATATTAGTCAGGGAAATCTGCCACTCAGCTCTAAAGGTGCTTATCCACTACACGGGAGTGCAACGACTGTGTGATTACACCATTGTAATCGTGCAATCGTTCATCACCCTGTGCAATGGGTAATGTGCCCACACTGAACGATATGTCAGTCACTGCAGACACCCTTCCTCATCCCCCAACATGCACAACATGACGATATTGACAGGTTGGCCGGCATGTTCAGGCGATGACATATCGTTTTTCGTTGCCGCCATTTTACTGCATGATTAATGAACGATTAACCGATTACAATGTCGTAATCATTCAATCACTCGTTTTTCCCGTCTAGTGGATATGCGCCTTTAGGTCATTGAAGTTTAGCCTGTGCCTCTTTATTCACATATGACATGTACTACATGAAGCTTGTAAATGACCCTGGTTATTTCATGATCCCTACAGCAATAGAGGGACTTTTATAATCATCAGTCTGTAGGTTTGGCTATACCAAATAATGCCATTTACACACCGCATATTATTTGAAATTGGTAAATGATCACCAGTTCATATGGAATACTTGTCACCCGCCATCACCTGAAAATATGAAGTGGTATGAATTGTACAGCAGAAATACTCTATGGCATTCCCTCCCACACACAACAATAGTTTCTTCTAGCATCCAAACCTTCCAATGTTCCCTAAAAACAGTGTTCTCCCCAGAAACTTTTTCCAGCCGGGTGGTATCAAGAAGTAGCCTAGTGGGGCCTTCGCAATAATAAAATGTTTTAAACCCTGACCTTATAATTATTTAAACTTGAAATAACATTTTTATATATTCTCCTCTTATTAGAGGCCCAGACGTCTGATTATGAAAAGCTGCAAAGTCTGTAGGATCTGGTCCTATTTATACAGGTCCCATATTCTGTCCCCACTTGCCGGCTCCCAAAGTGCCGAGTGGTGCACCCGCAAAAAACAGCCCGGGGAGAACACAGCCCTTGCCATTCCAGCCCGACAGGTCTCAGTCAAAAGTGCCCATTATGCAGTGCCCCCTGAAGTTATCCCCATATGCAGTGCCCCCTGTATTTGTGCCCTTTATACAGTGCCCCCTATAGTTTTCCCCTTTATGCATTGCCCCGTGTAGTTTTCCCATCTATACATTGCCCCCTTTATGCATTGCCTCCTCTAGTTTTGTTTTGCCCCTTTGCAGTGTCCCCAGACTGGCCCCATATGCAGTGCCCCCAGACTGGCCCCATATGCAGTGCCCCCAGACTGGCCCCATATGCAGTGCCCCCAGACTGGCCCCATATGCAGAGCCCCCAGACTGGCCCCATATGCAGTGCCCCCAGACTGGCCCCATATGCAGTGCCCCCAGACTGGCCCCATATGCAGTGCCCTCAGACTGGCCCCATATGCAGTGCCCCCAGACTGGCCCCATATGCAGTGCCCTCAGACTGGCCTCATTTGCAGTGCCCCCAGACGGGTGCCAGCCCAGAACTTACCTTAATATGCTGCTCGGCACTCTGGCTGCCGCTGCCTCGCTCTGACTGGATCTAACTAGATCCAGCAGGCGCGCAGTGTAGGCTCCTCACGTCGCGGGTGATGTCATGACATCACCCGCGCAGTGCATCCCTGGGAGCGCTTGCCTCTGAAGCAATCGGAGGCTTTTTTAGCTGCCGGCATTTCTGCTGAGGAGTCAAGCAGAAATATACAAAAAAGTCTGGTTAGGCCGGACGTCATAATCCAGATTTTAGACGGATATAGCCACTATACGCGGCTTAACCCTTTCTAATTGGGTACGACAAGCGCGATAATTAATGGGCGCCCAAAAACAATTGAATTGATACATTGGGCGCCCATTATTGCGGCTCCCAAAACAATTGAATCGCCCTCAGAATGTTTGTGTCTTATGATAAAAAAATTTTTAGTTTTGATGTTTTTGAATTGTTTTAGTTTGTGTCCAAATTATGAGAGAAGTCCAATTGTTTTTTTGCGCCTGATCTCCCATCTAAACTTGACGGGAAATCAGGGGGGCAATATTCAATTTTTTGGGGCATCCATGACATTTCGTGCATGTCGCGCCCAAAAACACCAGGTTTAAATGCGGCTAAACCCATGTGAAGTTCTTGTTAGCATGGCAAAAAACGGACTTATCACAGATTTCCGTGCGCCTGCAGCACTCACATGCAATCGGAGCAACAATTGAATTGTTCTGTCGGGTGCTCATTACCAACAGGTACCCACAAATAGAATTGAATTCCCCTGTATGTAGCATAATTTTATGGAAGGTGTTGGTTATAGGACATTGGGGATACATAATGTTGCAAACATGTCACATAACAAACCTAATAGAAGAGCCGGATGCATCTGCCGCCGGTGATGTCAGTTATAGAAGAGAAATGAAGGTGGTAATCTTTGCATATATCCCTGTGTTGTATATATTTGCACTCAACATCGCGTATGATATTCCTTGATTTAATGCTCAGATCAAGTCATGCCTTATAAAGGGATGTAGTCAGGAAGTCGACGGTCTAAATGCCGACTACCGGCTTCCCGACTGTCAAATCCCGGCAAGTTACTAATGACGGGCGTCGAAAACCCGACGCCTGTCATTAGATCTACGCAGGGAGCCTGATGCCTGGCATACCGAACGAAGGTAAGCCGGGCGCGGACAGCCATGGGGGGGAGGGTTAGGTTTTAGGGCTCCCTGGCAGACTTAGGTTTAGGCTGTGGGGGTGGGGGGGTTAGGTTTCGGCACCCCTAAGGGAGGGTTAGGGGGGAGAATAGGGTTAATTATACATACCTTATTAGCGATCGGGATCTTTACCTCTGCCGGGCTTCCGCTGTCGGGATTTGAACTGCTGGCCATGCGGCCGGCGGTATTACATACTACACCCCTTATAAAGAGAGTGATCTTATTCATTTATATGTAGTTATGAACACTTGTATAGAAAGTGAGCACTTAAGGATTCATATCTGTTGCTGTTATGCTTTATTTAATTCTAGCGTTACGTTGTTTGCGTTAACGAACGCTTGTTCTTAGGGGGTCATTCAGACCCGCTCGCGAGCGCAGGCCGCTCGCAAGTGGGTCGATGTTGCCCCACTGCGCATGCGCACAACGGAGGGAGCTCCGTCGTGCGCATGCGCGAGACCCGGATAGCGACGGGCTCTCCGTCGCTCCGGGTCTCGCACCAAAGGGGGCGTGCTGTCGATGTTGATTGACAGCACGCTCCCTTTGGTGGGCATGCCGGGGGCGTGGCTGCCAGACGGAGGCTTTCCCATGGGAACGCCTACCGTCTCAAGTCGGCCCCACTGACATCACTAGTGATGTCAGTGGGAGTGATTTTGGCTCTGATAGAGCCAAAATCACTCCAGGGCTTACGGCAGCGAGATCCTACCGCAGGGTCTCCGTCGCAAGCCCGATGGTCACGATGGTCACGACCATCATCATGGACGCTCGCATAAGCTGTGGGTGGTCACCCACAGCTATGCGAGCGTCCAGGAGGACGCTCCATTTTCATGGAGGAAGGCCCTGATTCAGAGCGAGCGATCTGGTCAGAGCGTTCGGCTCTGAATCAGGCCCTTAGTTCCCACATAAGTGCATCAATAAATGCGAACCCATGTTTCAACTTTTAAGGATAGAACTAATCTCCTTCCTTCAGGGAAGATAGATATTCATTTTCTCTGTGTCTCCTCCATTGCACAAGATCAGAGACATTCTGACACCCTATTCAGGTACTTGCATGCATGTGCTTCACTCAGACATCTCAAATACCTGTGTATTGGCCAAGTCAGACTTTCCTAACAGGCTTGAAACCTAAGAACTTTTTCTAGACAAAAGCCGAACAGCAGGAAGGTGCAGAGAGTTCAGTGAATGGGGCCATTGTCACGGACGCCTTGGGAAATGCATGCAGAGAACTGCCTTCTACTGGGGCTTTTCTCCTTACAAGGTCTCCACATTTTAGTAATGTTGTGATCTCCTATTCTTCCTGCTGTTTTCCCAGCTCCGAGCAGAAGGTCCTATAATGCGCTCTTGTTTCCTCGGAATTACCTGAACATAGGCTGTGAAGTGGCACATTAGACTGATTATAAGATGTTGCAAATGTGTATAGTATTCTATAGCGAGCGGTATACAAAGCAACAGAACTCATAGTGTGTCTAGAAGATGTACTTAAATATATATATTTATATTTGACAAAGCTCCATGGGTAAGACGGGATATTTGGACTTGTCTTTTGCTATTGAAATGTCCCAATAAACTTGTACTAATCTGGTGAGAGCACTATTTTCTTTGGGCCTGGGATGAAGACTTTATGAAGCGTCGTGGCTGTCAGAAGACTGTCATCACTTGCAGAGATACAGTGTGTTCTCCCTGAAGGGAGTGTTTCCACACACAGGATTGCTGTCATCACCAGGAAAATGAAGATGCTGGCCTGCAAGAGCCTGTTTAATATCTGCGATACGGCTCTTCTGATCTTGACTTTGTTTTGTAAACCCCGAACTCCTCGCTGCTGGGCCGTTGCGCGGCTTGTCTGTCACCGAGACACTTGTATGTTGCTTTAGTAATCTGAATTAGTGATCTGGAATTCTTAAAACATCAATGCACAAGATTACTAATTGTCTATTGAGCTTTATCTATTCGTATTCAGTGGCCAGTCAGAGAAAGCCCTGGGATAACATAACCCAGTAGCTTCCTTTTGCTGGTGTATCTGGGTTTGTAGCTGTGACTTTGCTATGTTGAGCTTATTGTTGTTACCTGTGCACAGAAATGGCTGCTCCTCATCTACATCTTATTGATAAGCCATGTGCTGACTTCTGCATGTTTAATATTGCTGCATACCTGCCTGACAGAGCAATGACTGGTTCCTGATTCCTCTCTCTTACGGTGCGTACACACTAGACAATGTGCTCACGATGCAATATAGTGAGCGATTTCCCTTGAATTCTCCCCGGCACTCCAGGCAGAGCCGAAACTATGATATCTGTCACCCGGTGCAAGGCAGCAATTTTGCGCCCCCTCCCTTCCTGTACCTGGATTTTGTCCTTGCTCCTCCATAAGGCAGTGCACTACTCAGACGTCTCTGGTATAGTGACTTATATGCCACACACTGTAATGCCTATTACCAAAGTGCCACTTACATATTTGCCCGACACCATTTTATACCCCACAGTAAGGCTTCTAATTACTTTACAATTTCCTGCTCGTTGTCAGGGGTTTTATGCTCATTACCATTTCCATGCTCGTTGCCAGGGGGTTTATGCTCGTTGACAGGGGTTACTTACATGCTCATTGCCATGGGGTTTATGCTCATTGCCAGGGGTTACATGCTCGTTGCCAGGGGGTTTCATGCTCATTGTCAGGGTATTTATGCTAATTACCAGGGGTTCCATGCTTGTTGCCAGGGGTTTCATGCTTGTTGCCAGGGAGTTTCTGCTCGTTGCCAGGGGTTACATGCTCGTTGCCATGGGGTTTCATGCTCGTTGCCAGGGTGTTTATGCTCGTTGCCAGGGGTTTCATGCTCGTTGCCAGGGAGGTTTATGCTCGTTGCCAGGGGGTTTCACGGGAGAAGATGCAGCTTTCAGCATCTTCTCCCGGCAGCTCCAGCGTTCCCGGTGCCGGGAACGCTGTGTGCATTGCGCTGGCCTAACAGACACTAGAGGTGCGGATGGCTAGTCCGCATGGAATCTGCTGAAAACAGCCATCCAAAAATGGCCGCCGCCAAGGAGGAGACAAACACTAGAGGTCCAGTAAGGTGGCCATTTTTGGATGGCCGTTTTCTGAATCTACAGCTCCCAAGCCACCGCGAGTCAGCATTTTTTCATCCCCTGTTATCTGGCACCCGGTGCACGTGCACCTCTAGCCCCCCCCTAGTTGCGGCCCTGCTCCAGGACACGATATGGTGCTAAAAAGTGTCCAATCTGACCAACGATCTATTCTGCGTCGTCAACGATTTGCAAATCGTTACATCGGGCACAATATATATCGTTAGCTTACCAGACACCTGATGATTATCTTACAGATTTCTGCAAAATTAAAATAATGGGCGGGCCTAACTAGTATATAAAGCAGGCGCCATTTTAGGTCTGTGCCCGTCTGCTCTGTGACTAGTGAGGTTTGGTGTAAACTAGGGGTGTGCACCGGCCACTTTTCGTGTTTTGTGTTTTGGTTTTGGATCTGGATCTTTCTTCGTGTTTTGGATCTGGATTGGTTTTGCCAAAACCACCCTTCCGTGTTTTGGGTTCTGGGTTTTGTGTTTTGGATCTGTATTTTTTTTTTAAAAAGCATAAAAACAGCTAAAATCACAGAATTTGTTGGTTTCTCTGCTCCTATGCTATTATTAACCTCAATAACCTTAATTTCCACTCATTTCCAGTCTATTCTGAACACCTCACACCTCACAATAGTGTTTTCATGTCCAAAAGGTTGCACCGAGGTAGCTGGATGACTATGCTAAGCGACACGAGTGGGCGGCACAAACACGTGACCCATCTAGGAGTGACACTGCAGTGGCAGACAGGATGGCAGTTAGAAAAACTAGGCCCCAAACTGTACATAATGCAAAGAAAAAAAAGAAGTGCAAGATGGAATTGTCCTTGGGCCCTCCCACCCACCCTTATGTTGTATAAACAGGACATGCACACTTTAACAAATCAATCATTTCAGCGCCAGGGTCTGCCACACAACTGTGGCTGAAATGATTGGTTCGTTTGGGCCCCCACAAAACAAGCTGGCAATTAATGTGTCCCTGCACAAACTGGCTCTACGGAGGCAAGATGTCATCCTCATCCTCCTCATCCACCGATTCCTCACCCTCTTCAGTGTGTACATCCTCATCCTCACAAAGTATTAACTCGTCCCCACTTGAATCCACCACCACAGGTCCCTCTGTACCTTCTGGAGGCTGGTCTGCCTGGAAGAGCTGATAATTCATTTTGATGAACATCATCTTCTCCACATTCTGTGGAAGCAACCTCCTACGCCTTTCGCTGACAAGGTTCCCGGCTGCACTAAACACTCTTTCGGAGTACACACTGGAGGGGGGGCAACTCAGGTAAAATAGAGCCAGCTTGTACAGGGGCCTCCAAATTGCCTCTTTTTCCTGCCAGTACAGGTATGGACTGTCTGACATGCCTACTTGGATGCTGTCACCGATGTAATCCTCCACCATTCTGTCAATGGTGACAGTATCAAATGCAGTGACAGTAGACATGTCAGAAATTGTTGCCAGGTCCTTCAGTCCGGACCAGATGTCCAAACTTGGTCCTGCCTGCCCTGCATCACCGCCAGCGGGTTGCTTAGGATACCTAAGTTTTTTCCTGGCAGCCCCAGTTGCGGGAGAAAATGAAGAAGGAGCCGTTGACGTGTCACGTTCCGCTTCAGCTGACAGTGTGATCACCAGCAGGTCTTTGCACCTCTGCAGGCTTGTGTCGGCCGGAAAGAGAGACACCACATAGGCTTTAAACCTAGGATCAAGCACGGTGGCCAAAATGTAGTGGTCTGATTTCAACAGATTGACCACCCTGGAATCCTGGCAAAGCGAATGAAGATCTTCATCCACAAGTCCCACATGCCGAGCGGAATCGCTCCGTCTTAGCTCCTCCTTCACTTTCTCCAGCTGCTTCTGCAAACGCCTGATGAGGGGAATGACCTGACTCAAGCTGGCTGTGTCTGAACTGACTTCACGTGTGGCAAGTTCGAAGGGCTGGAGAACCTTGCACAACACGGAAATCATTCTCCACTGCGCTTGAGTCAGGTGCATACCCCCTCCTTTGCCTATGTCATAGGTGGATGTATAGGCTTGTATGGCCTTTTGCTGCTCCTCCATCCTCTGAAGCATATAGAGGGTTGAGTTCCACCGCGTCACAACCTCTTGCTTCAGGTGATGGCGGGGCAGGTTCAAGAGTGTTTGCTGGCGCTCCAGTCTTCGGCACGCAGTCGCTGAATGGCGAAAGTGGCCAGAAATTTTTCGGGCCACCCAAAGCGTCTCCTGCACGCCCCTGTCGCTTTTCAGAAAATTCTGCACCACCAAGTTTATTGTGTGAGCAAAACATGGGACGTGCTGGAATTTGCCCAGATGTAATGCCCGCACAATATTGGTGGCGTTGTCAGATATCACAAATCCCCAGGAGAGTCTAAGTGGGGTAAGCCACTGGGCGATGATTTCCCTCAGTTTCTCTAAGAGGTTGTCGGCGGTGTGCCTCTTACTGAAACCGGTGATACACAGCGTAGCCTGCCTTGTAACGAGCTGGCGTTTCTGAGATGCTGCTACTGGTGATGCTGCTGCTGTTGCTGCGTAAGGTGATACATCTACCCAGTGGGCTGTCACAGTCATATAGTCCTTAGTCTGCCCTGTTCCACTTGTCCACATGTCCGTGGTTAAGTGGACATTGTGTACAACGGCATTTTTCAGGACACTGAGGACACTTTTTCTGACGTTTCTGTACAGTCTCGGTATCGCCTGCCTAGTGAAGTGGAATCTAGACGGGATTTGGAACCGGGGACACACTACCTCCATCAATTGTCTAAATCCCACTGCACTAATGGCGGATACCGGACGCACGTCTAACACCAACATAGCAGTCAAGGCCTCAGTTATACGTTTTGCTTCAGGATGACTGCTGTCGTACTTCATCCTCCTCGCTAAGGACTGTTGGAGGGTCAATTGTTTAGTAAAAGTAGTGGTGTTCCTACTTCCTCTCTGGGATGATGAACGACTCCCAGCAGCAGCAATAGCAGCAGCGGCAGCAGTAGGCGTAGCAATGCAGGATCCTCCAGAGGAATCCCGGATAGGAGAGTCAGTCATGCCAGTGAGATGGCCTGCAGGACTACTTCCGATCCTGACTAAGGAGGAAATTGACGAGGAGGGAGTTGACGGTGTGGTTTGCAGGCGCTTGGATACAACAGGACAACGGGATTTAGGTGTCCCTGGACTGCTTACGGTCTTAGCCAAAGTTTCTGAACTTGACAGTAACTTTTTATGAACGCGCTGCAGGTGCCGTATAAGGGAGGATGTTCCTAGGTGGTTGACGTCCCTACCCCTACTTATTTCACCTTTACATATGGTACATATGGCAAGACAGTTGTTGTCCGGATTTGGATAGAAATATTGCCAGACCAAAGAGGTGGAATGTTTGGTCTTCTGCCCAGGCATGACCGTGATGGGCTTTTTCATCCCACGGACAACAACTGTCTCCCCCGGAGCCTGATTTAAACAAACCACATCACCATCAGAATCCTCCTCGCCAACTTCCTCCTCAGCGCCAGCTACACCAGTATCCTCATCCTGTTGTACTTCAACAGTGACATCTTCAATTTGCATATCAGCAAGTGGACTGTGGGTGCTCCTTTCAGCACTTGCAGGGGGCGTGCAAATGGTGGAAAGAGCCACCTCTTCACGTCCAGTGCTGGGAAGGTCAGGCATCGCAACCACCACCACACTTGGACTCTCCTTGGGGATTTGTGATATCTTCTTAGAAAGCACAGTTCTTCGCTGTGCTTTTGCCAGCTTAACTCTTTTGATTTTTTTAGTGGGAGGAGGGCTTCCATCGTCATGTGAAGCTGAACCACTAGTCATGAACATACTAGGGATCGACCTTAGCCGTTCCTTGCCACTCCGTGTCGTAAATGGCATATTGGCAAGTTTACGTTTCTCTTCAGCTGATTTAAATGTCTTTTTCAAGGTCATTTTCCTGAACTTTGCCATTTGGGATTGTATGTGCCCTCTACTATGACATTGGGCATCGGCCTTGGCAGACGACGTTGATGGCATGTTATCGTCTATGTCATGACTAGTGGCAGCAGCTTCAGCACTAGGAGGAAGTGGTTCTTGATCTTTCTCTATTTTATTTTTATCGGAGAAAGTTTGGTCCTCCATTTATGTTATATCGATTTGATATATACGTGCGGCTAAACACAGAAAATAATTTTTTTTTTGGTTTGGACTGGAGTGTACTTTGTGGGTTACAGCACCCTTTAACGGTCAAGCCAGCCGGCCCTTTACTTATGACACAGGCGCACTCTTGGCACTACTTTGTTGATGCACGTGCGGCTACTGCGCACACAATTCACAAACACAGAAAATAATTTTTTTTTGGTTTGGACTGGAGTGTACTTTCGGGGGTTACAGCACCCTTAACGGTCAAGCCAGCCGGCCCTTTACTTATGACACAGGCGCACGCTTGGCACTACTTTGTTGATGCACGTGCGGCTACTGCGCACACAATTCACAAACACAGAAAATAATTTTTTTTTGGTTTGGACTGGAGTGTACTTTCGGGGGTTACAGCACCCTTTAACGGTCAAGCCAGCCGGCCCTTTACTTATGACACAGGCGCACGCTTGGCACTACTTTGTTGATGCACGTGCGGCTACTGCGCACACAATTCACAAACACAGAAAATAATTTTTTTTTGGTTTGGACTGGAGTGTACTTTCGGGGGTTACAGCACCCTTTAACGGTCAAGCCAGCCGGCCCTTTACTTATGACACAGGCGCACGCTTGGCACTACTTTGTTGATGCACGTGCGGCTACTGCGCACACAATTCACAAACACAGAAAATAATATTTTTTTTGGTTTGGACTGGAGTGTACTTTGGGGGTTACAGCACCCTTTAACGGTCAAGCCAGCCGGCCCTTTACTTATGACACAGGCGCACGCTTGGCACTACTTTGTTGATGCACGTGCGGCTACTGCGCACACAATTCACAAACACAGAAAATAATTTTTTTTTGGTTTGGACTGGAGTGTACTTTCGGGGGTTACAGCACCCTTTAATGGTCAAGCCAGCCGGCCCTTTACTTATGACACAGGCGCACGCTTGGCACTACTTTGTTGATGCACGTGCGGCTACTGCGCACACAATTCACAAACACAGAAAATAATTTTTTTTTTGGTTTGGACTGGAGTGTACTTTGGGGGTTACAGCACCCTTTAACGGTCAAGCCAGCCGGCCCTTTACTTATGACACAGGCGCACGCTTGGCACTACTTTGTTGATGCACGTGCGGCTACTGCGCACACAATTCACACAGAAAATAATATTTTTTTTGGTTTGGACTGGAGTGTACTTTGGGGGTTACAGCACCCTTTAACGGTCAAGCCAGCCGGCCCTTTACTTATGACACAGACGCACGCTTGGCACTACTTTGTTGATGCACGTGCGGCTACTGCGCACACAATTCACAAACACAGAAAATAATTTTTTTTTTGGTTTGGACTTGAGTGTACTTTGGGGGTTACAGCACCCTTTAACGGTCAAGCCAGCCGGCCCTTTACTTATGACACAGGCGCACGCTTGGCACTACTTTGTTGATGCACATGCGGCTACTGCGCACACAATTCACAAACACAGAAAATAATTTTTTTTTGGTTTGGACTGGAGTGTACTTTCGGGGGTTACAGCACCCTTTAACGGTCAAGCCAGCCGGCCCTTTACTTATGACACAGGCGCACGCTTGGCACTACTTTGTTGATGCACGTGCGGCTACTGTGCACACAATTCACAAACACAGAAAAAAATTTTTTTTTTGGTTTGGACTGGAGTGTACTTTGGGGGTTACAGCACCCTTTAACGGTCAAGCCAGCCGGCCCTTTACTTATGACACAGGCGCACGCTTGGCACTACTTTGTTGATGCACGTGCGGCTACTGCGCACACAATTCACAAACACAGAAAATAATTTTTTTTTTGGTTTGGACTGGAGTGTACTTTCGGGGGTTACAGCACCCTTAACGGTCAAGCCAGCCGGCCCTTTACTTATGACACAGGTGCACGCTTGGCACTACTTTGTTGATGCACGTGCGGCTACTGCGCACACAATTCACAAACACAGAAAATAATTTTTTTTTTGGTTTGGACTGGAGTGTACTTTCGGGGGTTACAGCACCCTTAACGGTCAAGCCAGCCGGCCCTTTACTTATGACACAGGCGCACGCTTGGCACTACTTTGTTGATGCACGTGCGGCTACTGCGCACACAATTCACAAACACAGAAAATAATTTTTTTTTGGTTTGGACTGGAGTGTACTTTCGGGGGTTACAGCACCCTTAACGGTCAAGCCAGCCGGCCCTTTACTTATGACACAGGCGCACGCTTGGCACTACTTTGTTGATGCACGTGCGGCTACTGCGCACACAATTCACAAACACAGAAAATAATTTTTTTTTTGGTTTGGACTGGAGTGTACTTTCGGGGGTTACAGCACCCTTTAACGGTCAAGCCAGCCGGCCCTTTACTTATGACACAGGCGCACGCTTGGCACTACTTTGTTGATGCACGTGCGGCTACTGCGCACACAATTCACAAACACAGAAAATATATTATTTTTTTAGCACTTGGGGGGAGCGCCCCTGATGGACAGAGCACCCCCTGGACAACACTACAGCTCTCCTTTAGGACTGGGACACTGCACAGGACTTTGGAGTGGACACAGCCCCTATGGAGAACTGACTGCACAACACAGTCCAGCCAGCCCCTATGGACTTTGAAGTAGTGGACACAGCCCCTATTAACAACAGCAGCACAGCACAACACAGCCAGCCCCTATGGACTTTGAAGTAGTGGACAACAGCAGCACTACACTACACTACACTACACAGCCCTAACTCCCACCCTCCCTCTTCACTGTCCACAGCCGAGTGAGAAAATGGCGCCGACGCGGGTACCTTATATAGGATCCAAAACCCGCGAGACTCGGAAGGCGGGATGATGACGTTTTGCCTCGATTTCAGATCCGAGTCAGGCGGGAAAAGTCGAGCCTGACTCGGATCGGACTCGGATCGGGGGGGCTCGGGGGGGTTCGGATTTTAGAAATCCGAACCCGCTCACCCCTAGTGTAAACCTGCTGTACGCTGTACGTTAATATTGTGCTCTGCTTTGTTGTACCTGACTTACAGTGTGTTTTTCCTGCAGTCTATCCTGTATTCTATCCTGCACTCTATCCTGTATTCTATCCTGCACTCTGTCCTGTATTCTATCCTGCACTCTATCCTGTATTCTATCCTGCACTCTATCCTGTATTCTATCCTGCACTCTGTCCTGCACTCTATCCTGTATTCTATCCTGCACTCTATCCTGTATTCTATCCTGCACTCTGTCCTGTATTCTATCCTGCACTCTATCCTGTATTCTATCCTGCACTCTATCCTGTATTCTATCCTGCACTCTGTCCTGCACTCTATCCTGTATTCTATCCTGCACTCTATCCTGTATTCTATCCTGCACTCTGTCCTGCACTCTGTCCTGTATTCTATCCTGCACTCTGTCCTGTATTCTATCCTGCACTCTATCCTGTATTCTATCCTGCACTCTATCCTGTATTCTATCCTGCACTCTGTCCTGCACTCTATCCTGCACTCTGTCCTGTATGCTATCCTGCACTCTGTCCTGTGTGCTATCCTGCACTCTATCCTGTATTCTATCCTGCACTCTATCCTGTATTCTATCCTGCACTCTGTCCTGCACTCTATCCTGTATTCTATCCTGCACTCTGTCCTGTATTCTATCCTGCACTCTGTCCTGCACTCTATCCTGTATTCTATCCTGTATTCTGTCCTGTATTCTATCCTGCACTCTGTCCTGCACTCTATCCTGTATTCTATCCTGCACTCTGTCCTGTATTCTATCCTGCACTCTATCCTGTATTCTATCCTGCACTCTGTCCTGTATTCTATCCTGCACTCTATCCTGTATTCTATCCTGCACTCTATCCTGTATTCTATCCTGCACTCTATCCTGTATTCTATCCTTCACTCTGTCCTGTATTATATCCTGCACTCTGTCCTGTATGCTATCCTGCACTCTGTCCTGTATTCTATCCTGCACTCTATCCTGTATTCTATCCTGCACTCTATCCTGTATTCTATCCTGCACTCTATCCTGTATTCTATCCTGCACTCTATCCTGTATTCTATCCTGCACTCTATCCTGTATTCTATCCTGCACTCTATCCTGTATTCTATCCTGCACTCTGTCCTGCACTCTATCCTGTATTCTATCCTGCACTCTGTCCTGCAGTCTATCCTGTATTCTATCCTGCACTCTATCCTGTATTCTATCCTGCACTCTATCCTGTATTCTATCCTGCACTCTATCCTGTATTCTATCCTGCACTCTATCCTGTATTCTATCCTGCACTCTATCCTGTATTCTATCCTGCACTCTGTCCTGTATTCTATCCTGCACTCTATCCTGTATTCTATCCTGCACTCTGTCCTGTATTCTATCCTGCACTCTATCCTGTATTCTATCCTGCACTCTGTCCTGCACTCTATCCTGCACTCTGTCCTGTATGCTATCCTGCACTCTGTCCTGTGTGCTATCCTGCACTCTATCCTGTATTCTATCCTGCACTCTATCCTGTATTCTATCCTGCACTCTGTCCTGCACTCTATCCTGTATTCTATCCTGCACTCTGTCCTGTATTCTATCCTGCACTCTGTCCTGCACTCTATCCTGTATTCTATCCTGTATTCTGTCCTGTATTCTATCCTGCACTCTGTCCTGCACTCTATCCTGTATTCTATCCTGCACTCTGTCCTGTATTCTATCCTGCACTCTATCCTGTATTCTATCCTGCACTCTGTCCTGTATTCTATCCTGCACTCTATCCTGTATTCTATCCTGCACTCTATCCTGTATTCTATCCTGCACTCTATCCTGTATTCTATCCTTCACTCTGTCCTGTATTATATCCTGCACTCTGTCCTGTATGCTATCCTGCACTCTGTCCTGTATTCTATCCTGCACTCTATCCTGTATTCTATCCTGCACTCTATCCTGTATTCTATCCTGCACTCTATCCTGTATTCTATCCTGCACTCTATCCTGTATTCTATCCTGCACTCTATCCTGTATTCTATCCTGCACTCTATCCTGTATTCTATCCTGTACTCTATCCTGTATTCTATCCTGCACTCTATCCTGTATTCTATCCTGCACTCTATCCTGTATTCTATCCTGCACTCTGTCCTGCACTCTATCCTGTATTCTATCCTGCACTCTGTCCTGCAGTCTATCCTGTATTCTATCCTGCACTCTATCCTGTATTCTATCCTGCACTCTATCCTGTATTCTATCCTGCACTCTATCCTGTATTCTATCCTGCACTCTATCCTGTATTCTATCCTGCACTCTATCCTGTATTCTATCCTGCACTCTGTCCTGTATTCTATCCTGCACTCTATCCTGTATTCTATCCTGCACTCTGTCCTGTATTCTATCCTGCACTCTATCCTGTATTCTATCCTGCACTCTATCCTGTATTCTATCCTGCACTCTGTCCTGCACTCTATCCTGTATTCTATCCTGCACTCTATCCTGTATTCTATCCTGCACTCTGTCCTGTATTCTATCCTGCACTCTATCCTGTATTCTATCCTGCACTCTATCCTGTATTCTATCCTGCACTCTGTCCTGTATTCTATCCTGCACTCTATCCTGTATTCTATCCTGCACTCTGTCCTGTATTCTATCCTGCACTCTATCCTGTATTCTATCCTGCACTCTATCCTGTATTCTATCCTGCACTCTGTCCTGCACTCTGTCCTGTATTCTATCCTGCACTCTGTCCTGTATTCTATCCTGCACTCTATCCTGTATTCTATCCTGCACTCTATCCTGTATTCTATCCTGCACTCTGTCCTGTATTCTATCCTGCACTCTATCCTGTATTCTATCCTGCACTCTGTCCTGTATTCTATCCTGCACTCTATCCTGTATTCTATCCTGCACTCTGTCCTGTATTCTATCCTGCACTCTATCCTGTATTCTATCCTGCACTCTATCCTGTATTCTATCCTGCACTCTGTCCTGTATTCTATCCTGCACTCTGTCCTGTATTCTATCCTGCACTCTGTCCTGTATTCTATCCTGCACTCTATCCTGTATTCTATCCTGCACTCTATCCTGTATTCTATCCTGCACTCTGTCCTGCACTCTGTCCTGTATTCTATCCTGCACTCTGTCCTGTATTCTATCCTGCACTCTATCCTGTATTCTATCCTGCACTCTATCCTGTATTCTATCCTGCACTCTGTCCTGCACTCTATCCTGCACTCTGTCCTGTATGCTATCCTGCACTCTGTCCTGTGTGCTATCCTGCACTCTATCCTGTATTCTATCCTGCACTCTGTCCTGCACTCTATCCTGTATTCTATCCTGCACTCTGTCCTGTATTCTATCCTGCACTCTGTCCTGCACTCTATCCTGTATTCTATCCTGTATTCTGTCCTGTATTCTATCCTGCACTCTGTCCTGCACTCTATCCTGTATTCTATCCTGCACTCTGTCCTGTATTCTATCCTGCACTCTATCCTGTATTCTATCCTGCACTCTGTCCTGTATTCTATCCTGCACTCTATCCTGTATTCTATCCTGCACTCTATCCTGTATTCTATCCTGCACTCTATCCTGTATTCTATCCTTCACTCTGTCCTGTATTATATCCTGCACTCTGTCCTGTATGCTATCCTGCACTCTGTCCTGTATTCTATCCTGCACTCTATCCTGTATTCTATCCTGCACTCTATCCTGTATTCTATCCTGCACTCTATCCTGTATTCTATCCTGCACTCTATCCTGTATTCTATCCTGCACTCTATCCTGTATTCTATCCTGCACTCTATCCTGTATTCTATCCTGCACTCTGTCCTGCACTCTATCCTGTATTCTATCCTGCACTCTGTCCTGCAGTCTATCCTGTATTCTATCCTGCACTCTATCCTGTATTCTATCCTGCACTCTATCCTGTATTCTATCCTGCACTCTATCCTGTATTCTATCCTGCACTCTATCCTGTATTCTATCCTGCACTTTATCCTGTATTCTATCCTGCACTCTGTCCTGTATTCTATCCTGCACTCTATCCTGTATTCTATCCTGTATTCTGTGGTGATGGATCCCTATCGGTATAGAGTTATGCTAGCCTATGCTGGGGCTAAGGTGGAGAAGGAGAGGGCCCATCATAGGAGGAGAACATGCTGGACCAAGGAGTGGCTGCTGCAGAGGGACACTCACTCTCACATGTCGCTGCTGATGGAGATTCAGGAGAACAATCAGGATGACTACCGCAACTTCCTGCGCATGGATGACGCCACCGTCCAGGAGTTGCTGCGTCTGGTGACTCCCTACGTCTGGTGACAGGATACTAAGCTGCGGAGGGCCATCCCTGCTGAGGAGAGGCTGGTGGCTACCCTGAGGTACATGGCTACAGGAAGGCCCCTGGCTGACCTGAAGTTTGGGTCCCTCATCTCCCCTCAGGCTTTGGGCGTCATCATGCTGGAGACCCGCAAAGCTATTGTGAAAGTGCTGCAGTACCAGTTATGTTAGGTAAAAAAAAACACAAGACTTTTATTTCTGGAGAAAGAAAAAATATTTATTGATAATCTTTTTTTTTTTTTATTCCTTTTTAATGAAAAAATTACATTCCAAACATGGAACAAACAATTATTAAAATGCATATTTATTTAAATTTCTATGTATATATAATATAAAGGCAATTACAGTGCATCCGGAAAGTATTCACAACGCTTCACTTTTTCCACATTTTGTTATGTTACAGCCTTATTCCAAAATGGAATAAATTAATTTTTGTCCTCAAAATACTACACACAATACCCCATACTGACAACGCGTAAAAAGTTTTTTTTGAGATTTTTGCAAATTGTATTAAAAAACCCCCAAAAACTAAGAAATCACATGTACATAAGTATTCACAGCCTTTGCACAATACATTGTTGATGCACCTTTGGTAGCAATTACAGCCTCAAGTCTTTCTGAATATGATGCCACAAGCTTGGCACACCTATCTTTGGGCAGTTTCACCCATTCCTCTTTGCAGCACCTCTCAGGCTCCATCAGGTTGGATGGGAAGCGTCGGTGCGCAGCCATTTTCAGATGTCTCCAGAGATGTTCAATCTGATTCAAGTCTGGGCTCTGGCTGGGCCACTCAAGGACATTCACAGAGTTGTCCTGAAGCCACTGCTTTCATATCTTGGCTGTGTGCTTAGGGTCGTTGTCCTGCTGAAAGATGAACCAGTCTGAGGTCAAGAGCGCTCTGGAGCAGGTTTTCATCCAGGATGTCTCTGTACATTGCTGCATTCATCTTTCCCTCTATCCTGACTAGTCTCCCAGTTCCTGCCGCTGATACACATCCCCACAGCATAATGCTACCACCACCATGCTTCACTGTAGGGATGGTATTGGCCTGGTGATGAGCGGTGCCTGGTTTCCTCCAAACATAACGCCTGGCATTGACGCCACAGAGTTCAATCTTTTTCTCATCAGAGGTCTGAGAGTCCTTCAGGTGTATTTTGGCAAACTCCAGGTGGGCTGCCATGTGCTTTTTACTAAGTAGTGGCTTCCATCTGACCACTCTACCATACAGGCCTGATTGGTGGATTGCTGCAGAGATGGTTATTTTTCTGGAAGATTCTCCTCTCTCCACAGAGGAATGCTGTAGCTCTAACAGAGTGACCATTGGGTTCTTGGTCACCTCCCTGACTAGGGCCCTTCTCCCCCGATCGCTCAGTTTAGACGGCCGGCCAACTCTAGGAAGAGTCCTGGTGGATCCGAACTTCTTCCATTTATGGATGATGGAGGCCACTGTGCTCATTGGGACCTCCAAAGCAGCAGATATTTTTCTGTACCCTTCCACAGATTTGTGCCTCAAGACAATCCTGTCTCGGAGGTCTACAGACAATTCCTTGGACTTCATGCTTGGTTTGTGCTCTGACATGCACTGTCAAGTGTGGGACCTTATTATAGACAGGTGTATGCCTTTCAAAATCATGTCCAATCAACTGAATTTATCACAGGTGGGCTCCAATTAAGCGGTAGGAACATCTCAAGGATGATCAGTGGAAACAGGATGCACCTGAGCTCAATTTTGAGCTTCATGGCAAAGGCTGTGAATACTTGTGTACATGTGATTTCTTTGTTTTTTTTAAGTAAACTTGCAAAAATCTCGAAAAACCCTTTTTACACGTTGTCATAATGCGGTATTGTGTGTAGAATTTTGAGGACAAAAATGAATTTATTCCATTTTGGAATAAGGCTGTAACATAACAAACAGTGGAAAAAGTGAAGCGCTGTGAATACTTTCCGGATGCACTGTATCACAGGAATTTATATATGTCTGTGCGCTGTCGAAGCTGGATTATTGGCTGAGACAAGATCAGTTTAAAATTGAATCGCAGCGACACCATCTTGTGACTGGCCGCAAGACGCCATTTTGCGAAGTGGCTGCCTAGGCGCCATTTTGGATGGACTCACATTTTAGTACATGTGGCGATGGTGCCATTAGCGTCATGCGAATGCATCTGTGACCATCATCATATGTTGCGGCAATTCACTAAAAGCCTATTTCATTACTTTACGTATTATAACTTTATAAGGGATATATTCCAGAAATGGCTTTACAGTATTGCATTAAGCAAGTGGCCAGGTGACAACTGGCTTGTGTAGATAAGCTTCCTGCATAGTGTTTGCCCACTACGGGTGGTCTGGCTAGAATAAATAAGCAGGCTTCCTGCAATGACATGATTTCAGGGGCTGGAGTGTCACCTTGGGTCTGTCTCTTGTAGTTGGGATATTTTGCATTTTCACACAAGAGACCGACAGAGGTATCTTTCCTTTGAACACAGGAAAGGTGGGAGGGCCTGTTGACAGGACATGTAGAACTATCTAGAAAATGTTAGAGACAAATGCACTCATCTTCATACACACATTAAATATGTCTTTATATCAAACCCCGAATACTCACACATTTCATATTCACACATAAGGTTCAATAAGCATCAAAATGTATGATTTAAGTTGGTTAAGTTAGTTTAAATGCTGAGAAATAAAGGTATTTGATAACTAAGGTATTATACATGATAAACAAGTTGTGTTTGGTTTTGTTCTGATGCGTACGCTTTTTACAGCATTCTGGTGTTATCGGTGGAGAGATCGCATCATGCAAACTCAAGTTATGGATCGCAGAACTTACAAGCAACAAAATGTTTAAATGTTACAGAGGGCGTTACTAGAAAGATTCCCTTGTTGTTAGAGGCAGGGAGAGTCTATTTGAACCAGCCTGTTAAATGTGCTGTAACATATGCTTCTCCTCTGGGAACCAATGACATCAGCAAGAAACTTCCCCATTGTCCTGTTTTAGTCTGGGGGGGATAAATATGTGTGCCCAGATACAGGTTTTTTAGTCCATGCTGAATGCTGTATGAACTGAAGGTCTCTTACTGATGCCTATCTCAGTGTCCGGAGGCGCAGCGTATGTATACTATACTTGGGTCTGTATTATTTCCTTTTACGCCTAAATTGTGTATGTATCAATTGCGTGTAACTGACTGAACTTTTACCTGAATAATACTTGTGCTTTGGAAACACAGATTCCACTCCTGTCTTTATTTGCGGTCAGACTGCGTACGCAAATTGGCGTTATTCTTAGAGATTTATAGGAAGGATTTTAGAAAGGTATAGGCAGGCGTATATAGAGGTTCATTTTAAAATCAACAGCACTAAAGACCGACTTGGAGAGTTTCCGGTCTGTTTGCTGCCTGTGCCCTGACACCGTTCTGGATCTCCCGTCCTCCCCTCCCCTGTGCTTTTGGGGATCTACACAACTGCACCAGCCCTCCGGCCTCCATTGGGCAGTGTGGTGAGGGTCTCTGTCTATCCCACAGTGGGTGATCAATACGTTCCCCGCTGTGGGATAGACAGAGACCCTCACCACCCGGATTGCGTGGCTAAACTAGTGTGCTTATGTCTTAAATCAGTGTGGACAGGACATTAATTACAGGTACTCTCATCAGGTTTCTGTGTAATTCCATAAGGGGTAAAAGGACATTCTACTCAGACATCGCTTTACATTTACAGCAATCACTTACTACCAATGTGCAAGGGCTAATCTAATATTATTTGATTTTCATATGTTTCAATTGTAGCAATTTTTAAAGTGATTGTGTGATTTTTATTTACTTTTATTGTGATTGTTTTTAATACATTATCTACATATTGCAAGTAAGTTTCCGTGAACTATTGCTACTTTTCTCAACCTCCTGTTTCTGAGATGCATCTATTTATATGAGGACACAGTCGCTGGCTGCAACATGCCCCCTGAAATTGGGTGTTTTCAGGAGACAGGACCGCAAATGTTCCAGAACAAGGGTTGGGTACGGGACACCGGCATCCCGACGGTGGTAGGTAAGTATCCTGACCCTCCCTTCCCGCACCCTAAACCTAACCCTCACCCCTTAGTGCCTAACCCTTCCCCAACCCCGCTAATTACCTTCAGGATTCTGGCGATCGGGATGTTGGCACCGGTATCCGATAAATGTCAGAGTTCCGGCGCTGTCATTCTGACCACCAGAATCCCCGCTCTCGGGATAGTGAACGTATCCCCTTGACAAATAGGCCCCTTAATGTGAACGAAGGGTGAAAAGTCTGAGAGGGATCAGCAAAGTTATAGCTTGTGATGGGACCATTTTAGTCCAATTGACCACGACAAAAGTAGACATCAAACTTGATTCTGTAGTTCTATGGTGCTAGGGCGAAAGGAGACCTAGAGAATGACAGCGTATATGGCAGTGATACTGCCGCTTCCATTACCTTTTTATAAAGCAATTTTCATTACACACAATGGTAATATAAAACTCCTGAAGAGCTAACCCCCTCTTTCATATATTATAATGTTCGGAAGGATATATCAACACTCAATGGGCCGAAAGCGATGTTGAATAACCCCGGGAGGGAGCTACCGAAGCTATTCAATTCACCGCGCTGTTTGGGTGCGCTAAAGGATTGCTTCTCGCACCCCCTCGGGGATGCGAGTAGAATTCCGACAAAAGTGCCAGGCGCGCAGCTGTATGCCGGCTTAGCGCCGCGCTAACAGCCACGGGCCGGCACTTCAGTCGGAGAATGCCAGTTCTTGCACCAGAATAAGTCACAAGAACCGGCATTCTCTAATTCCCGACTAGGCAAACAGCGCAGTGTATTGAATAGCTCCAGCACCTCCCTCCCGCGGCTAGTCATCATCACATTGAATTGAATTCGGCCCAGTGTGTACCTTCAATCGCGCGTTTACGTGCATTGTCTGCGACGTCGTCCCATCTGATGTGCCGACCAGGCTGACAACGGCATAGAGGTTGAAGGCAGGACGGAAGGGTATATTGCGTGATTGTACACCGGATCGTGCAGTGTGTGCGGCCGCCTGATACATCCTTCCATCGGGCGTCGGGTGGGATACACGATGTTCTGATATGTACCCGGCTTAGCAAATGCTGAATATAGTGAGAGAAATAAAAAGGACGATCCCATGAAGCTGTCATCTCTTACCCAGCTCTCCTTGGTAAATGCCTGCACACAGCTGCTATTGCTGCTCTCAGGTCTGTGTATACCCAGCAAGGAGCAACACGGTGGCTGAGACGGGTCAATCACGAGATCAGTCAGATGGCTAATGCCACCATTGTGGGCAGGTGAAGATGCTGTGAGCTGAATAAGTGCTATTTCCTTTTCATCAAAGCTGGTGAGACAGATCCTGAGGCAGCAGTGTAGCAGATGCCTGTATATTGGACACAGCAGCTGCTGGAGCATAGGGGCCTGATTCAGAGCTGAACGCTCTGACCAGAGCGCTCGCTCTGAATCAGGGCCCTCCAACCTGAAAATGGAGCGTCCTCCCGGCCGCTCGCATAGCTGTAGGTGACAAACCACAGCATATGCGAGCAGCCAAAAAGATGGTCGCGATGGTCTTTGACCATTGCGACCATCGGGCTTGCGACGAGACCCTGCGGTAGGGTCTCGCTGCCGCAAGCCCAGGAGTGATTTTGGCTCTAACAGAGCCAAAATCACTCCCACTGACATCACTAGTGATGTCAGTGGGGCCGGCTTCAGACGGTAGGCGTTCCCATGGGAACGCCTCCGTCTGGCAGCCACGCCCCCGGCACGCCCACCAAAGGGGGCGTGCTGTCACTCACCATCGACAGCACGCCCCCTTTGGTGCGAGACCCCGAGCTCCCTTCGTCATGCGCATGCGCATTCGGCAAACATCGACCCGCTTGCGAGCGTCATTTGCTGAATGACCCCCTTAGTCCTGATCTCAATGTTTCATATACAAACGGATTTTGGAATGCACAGGGCAAATTAAAAGTTATCCCGTCTCATCTCTGATGCTGGTCTTATGATGTTTCTGTTCTTTATAATGAGCACAATTGTATCTAATATAAAAAGGGAGCATGCTAAGATGTTATCCTGCTCTCTATAAACAGGAACGATCAGGCTGAGACCGCATGACGTATGAATTTATAGATTTATTATTTATTTATTTATTACCAGTATATATATAGCGCACACATATTCAGCAGCGCTTTACAGAGAATATTTGTCTATTCACATCAATCCCTGCTCCAGTGGAGCTTACACTCTATATAGTCTCCCACAGACACACACACTAGGGGTAATTTTGTAGGGACCCAATTAACCTACCAGTATATTTTTGGAGTGTGGGAGGAAACTGGAGCACCCGGAGGAAACCCACGCAAGCACAGGGAGAATATACAAACTCCACACAGTTGAGGCCATAGTGGGAATTGAACCCATGATCTTAGTGCTGTGAGGCAGTCATGCTAACCATTACACCGTCTGTGCTGCCAACACAGATGTTGTAATGCCAACTTTTGTAGATGCCAACTTGTAAGATGCCAAAGGTGGCCCCCAGCTGTTGCCTGGACGGTGTGAAAGTCCTTCTGTTTTGTCAGAGTATCGGTGTCTCATACGCTGTGTGTAAATTGTTATTATACCTAGGGGGGGATGTGACCATCAAAACCCAGCAGGGGACTAATGACAGGCGTCGAAATGAACTTGTACATTGAGGGCCTTGTTCAGCGTAGGACGCAAATGTGATCGCAAAATGCGACTGAAAAACTGGAAACAATAATCGCATTTGATGTTTGTACCTACTCAGAGTTGGTCACGTATGCAAATCTGCAACTGCGGCTCACCCACCTTCACATAGCTGTGACCGATGCGCCTCCAGCGTGGCTTCATTGTAAGAAACAATCGCAGTACACAAGGCATACACATCACGTAAATGGCCGTCTAGTGCAGATAGTAACTACCCAAGTGACTGGAAGCATCTGCAATGCTAAGCGAACAAAGGGCAAATATAATATTGTGTTTTTTTGCAATAACACCCACAAACCCCTGTGCAGCATTCCCCTGCCCGAGCACAGTATGCAGCATAAGTCATTTGTCTAAAGCGCGCATTGCGGTGTGATTTGACGCTGAAACCACAGCTGCAGCGGGGTCACTGTACTCGCACTAATGTTGTGTTCTAGTCACGTTCGTCCAGTCGGATGCAGCCCGGCATCTGTCATCACCTGGCAGCTTGCACCAGGGTTTCTGTACCCACAAGTTGGGTACCTCCAGGTAGATGCAGTCGCACCTTTTGGGGGACTGATTTACAGGCGGTTTGCATCACCACGCCCTTACTGTACTTTGTCTGCATGTACACGCCCACTCCAGCCACCGGGCCGGCTAGCTAGTCATATGCGGCGGCAAGTCCAAGTTGCATGTCAGAAAAAATCATGTAACGTGAATAGACATGACAGCGCAATATGGTGCTCAAATTATGTCTGGAAAAAATGCGACTTGCGTTTACGCTGAACTCTAAATAAGGAATGTATGCTTTTATTGTCCAGTAACCAGCGCCATTAACTACAGTCCAAAAAGAAATCCACAGAACAAGGTCTCATACTCTGGCTGCAGTGCACAAACCACTGATAACAGCAATGCGCATTGCGAAGAGAGTGCCACAAAGAGCACCGGCAATGGACTAGCGAACAGCGGAGCATATGAGGCCAGGCGAATCGTCCTTCACCATGTTCTGCGCAAACAGCCTAGTGTACGTGCTGTGCCACCCTAACAATGCTTGCTTTCACCAGTACAGGGCTCTGGTGGGTCAGTGGTATTGGGAGGGGGGGGGGAGACACCCCTTGGGAAGGCAAATTGCCACGTAATGATATTAAGCGATCGTTTTCATCTCTTGTTGCACCATTTCATTCCTTATGGGAAGGAGGTCTTCCAGGATGATAATGAGCCTATCCACAAATTCGTAGTTGCCCATTGGTTATCTGAGCATGGCACTGATCAGGGCCATGGCTAGGGTAGTGCGGCCGGTGCCATCGCACAGGGCACCACAGGTCAGGGGAAGCTATTTGGGCCTGTCAAATTTCAGTTTATTATCGTTCTTGCTTGTAGCTTCCTCTTATTTCATCCCCAGCATCTCATGGCCTCTCCTATCTCTTCCCTGGCCCTTCCCCATGAGGCCATGGCCCTCTCTCAGGTGCACTATATTATGTCACTATTTATCCCCAGCATCTCCTGGCCTCCCCTATCTCTTCCCTGGCCCTTCCCCATGAGGCCATGGCCCTCTCTCAGGTGCACTATATTATGTCCCTATTTATCCCCAGCATCTCCTGGCCTCCCCTATCTCTTCCCTGGCCCTTCCCCATGAGGCCATGGCCCTCTCTCAGGTGCACTATATTATGTCCCTATTTATCCCCAGCATCTCCTGGCCTCCCCTATCTCTTCCCTGGCCCTTCCCCATGAGGCCATGGCCCTCTCTCAGGTACACTATATTATGTCCCTATTTATCCCCAGCATCTCCTGGCCTCCCCTATCTCTTCCCTGGCCCTTCCCCATGAGGCCATGGCCCTCTCTCAGGTGCACTATATTATGTCACTATTTATCCCCAGCATCTCCTGGCCTCCCCTATCTCTTCCCTGGCCCTTCCCCATGAAGCCATGGCCCTGTCTCAGATGCACTATATTATGTCCCTATTTATCCCCAGCATCTCCTTGCCTCTCCTATCTCTTCTCTGGCCCTTCCCCATGAGGCCATGGCCCTCAGGTGTACTATATTATGTCCCTATTTATCCCCAGCATCTCCTGGCCTCTCCTATCTCTTCCCTGGCCCTTCCCCATGAGGCCATGGCCCTCTCTCAGGCGCTCTATCTTATGTCCCTATTTATCCCCAGCATCTCCTGACCTCTCCTATCTCTTCCCTGGCCCTTCCCCATGAGACCATGGCCCTCTCTCAGGTGCACTATATTATGTCCCTATTTATCCCCAGCATCTCCTGGCCTCTCCTATCTCTTCCCTGGCCCTTCCCCATGAGGCCATGGCCCTCTCTCAGGTGCACTATATTATGTCCCTATTTATCCCCAGCATCTCCTGGCCTCTCCTATCTCTTCCCTGGCCCTTCCCCATGAGGCCATGGCCCTCTCTCAAGTGCACTATGTTATGTCCCTATTTATCCCCAGTATCTCCTGGCTTCCCCTATCTCTTCCCTGGCCCTTCCCCATGAGGCCATGGCCCTTTTTTGGGTGCATTATGTCCCTTTGAAAAATGAGGGGGGCGCAAATGCTCTTTCTGGCAGAGGGCACCAAAAAGTCTAGTTACGGCTCTGGCACTGATGGCGTGTCACTGGATCTGAAGCCAACTGCGCATTTATGGGATATTCTGGATGACATCCGAGACAGCATTTTCTCACCACTATTAACTAGGCACCAGTTGAATGACATCCTTGTGCCAGTATGGTGCTGTATCTGCCCTGTGCAATGTCACACATTGGTAGACTGTATGCCACGGCGCACATTGGCCACGTAATGGCCCAACACAATATTAAGTAACTTTATAACAGTAAATCAAATTTTTGAGTGACTGATGTATAAACTTACATATAGCAGTCTGGCTTTACTATCAATTACCAAGTTGCTGGCTGGCCAAAGCTGTCTAGTAATCTTTTTTTTTGTCCAATTTTTACATGTGCTTTTTCTCATTAGATTATCACATTTCAATATACTGGATTATGCTGGAAGTGGTCTATATTATATTTCAATATTTGCATAAATTCTTCAATAGCCATAATAGTGTGTTAAGTGATTTATATCCCTGGTTTACTGACGTTGACTTTTACACAAAGTTCTGCCAATTTTTACAACAGTCTTTGCCAAAGAAAATCTATAGTTTTATGATATGTCAGGACGGAGCCGGTTACATTTTCACAATATCTGATTCTTTAACATTGAAAATAAAAAGTGCAAAGCCACAGCTGTTATAGATTATGTTCTAAAATAAGGAATGACCAAATACTATACATGAACACTGTATGCTCTTTTATATTATACAAAAAGAAACCGATAGACAAATATTCCTCTTCTAGGCCAGTGTCTGTCTTTAGTACAGTGTGTATTTTATGATGCAGAAGAATAATCCTGTACGTTAGAGCTTGGGTATTGCTCAGAGTAGGACATATTTGCCCTCCGAGTTTAGGCATAAGAATTGCAGTGAGAAAATTATTACACATGTACAGTTCTTACAATATGCATCTAACTCAAAACAGTCCACATGAAATGTACTAATGTCGCTGTGAATAAGTCTGTGTAGCTGTGGCGTAGGGATGTGGGCAGAATAAAATATGGCCGATTTCTAGTACCGCATATCTCCGTGACGTATTAGTTGTGATGCGTATGCCGCATTTCTCACTAAAAAAAACTTTTGCTATAACTACATTTTTCTGCCTTGTTCTTATATCCGTTCCTTACATTATATTGGCAATTAATAAAATAATGCAACATTACTTGTTCAATTGGGAATGAATGTCACATGTTGCTTAAAAAAATAAAAATAATTTGTGTGCTGCATGCCCAAGCGTACATTATCTGATAGTGTCCTTCATTTTTGCAGACTTTTCAGGCACAGTGTTTATTATGTACAGTATGTATGTATATAATGCGTCACATTGAGGATATCGGCACTGTTGCTTTTTCCTCCCTGCAATCCCCTATCCTTCTCTCCCCTATCCTTCTATCTCCTATCCTTCTATCTCCTATCCTTCTCTTCCCTATCCTTCTATCTCCTATCCTTCTATCTCCTATCCTTCTCTTCCCTATCCTTCTATCTCCTATCCTTCTATCTCCTATCCTTCTCTTCCCTATCCTTCTATCTCCTATCCTTCTATCTCCTATCCTTCTCTTCCCTATCCTTCTCTCTCCTATCCTTCTCTCCCTTATCCTTCTCTCCCCTATCCTTCTCTCCCCTATCATTCTCTCCCCTATCCTTCTCTCCCCTATCCTTCAATCTCCTATCCTTCTCTCTCCTATCCTTCTCTCTCCTATCCTTCTCTCCCCTATCCTTCTCTCCCCTATCCTTCTATCTCCTATCCTTCTATCTCCTATCCTTCTCTTCCCGATCCTTATCTCCCTTATCCTTCTCTGCCCTATCCTTCTCCCCCCTACCCTTCTCTCTCCTATCATTCTCTCCCCTATCCTTCTCTCCCCTATCCTTCTCTCTCCTATCATTCTCCCCTATCCTTCTCTCCCCTATCCTTCTCTCCCCTACCCTTCTCTCTCCTATCATTCTCTCCCCTATCCTTCTCTCTCCTATCATTCTCTCCCCTATCCTTCTCTCCCCTATCCTTATCTCCCCTATCCTTCTCTCTCTCCTATCCTTCTCTCTCCTATCCTTCTATTTCCCCTATCCTTCTCTCTCCCCTATCCTTCTCTCCCCTATCCTTATCTCCCCTATCCTTCTCTCTCTCCTATCCTTCTCTCCCCTATCCTTCTCTCTCCTATCCTTCTATTTCCTATCCTTCTCTCTCCTATCCTTCTCTCCCCTATCCTTCTCTCTCCCCAATCCTTCTCTCTCCCCTATCCTTCTCTCTCTCCTATCCTTCTCTCTCCTATCCTTCTATCTCCTATCCTTCTCTCTCCTATCCTTCTCTCCTCTATCCTTCTCTCTCCCGTATCCTTCTCTCCCCTATCCTTCTCTCTCCTATCATTCTCTTCCCTATCCTTCTCTATCCTATCCTTCTCTATCCTATCCTTCTCTCCCCTATCCTTTTCTCTGCTACCCTTCTCTCCCCTATCCTTCTCTCTCCTACCCTTCTCTCCCCTATCCTTCTCTCTCCCCTATCCTTCTCTCCCCAATCCTTCTCTCTCCTACCCTTCTCTCCCCTATCCTTCTCTCTCCCCTACCCTTCTCTCTCCTACCATTCTCTCCCCTATCCTTCTCTCCCCTATCCTTCTCTTTCCTACCCTTCTCTCCCCTATCCTTCTCTCTCCCCTATCCTTCTCTCTCCTATCCTTCTCTCTCCTATCCTTCTCTCTACTATTATTCTCTCTCCCCTACCCTTCTCTCCTATCATTCTCTCCCCTATCCTTCACTCCCCTACCCTTCTCTCCCCTATCCTTCTCTCTCCCTTATCCTTCTCTCTCTCCTATCCTTCTATCTCCTATCCTTCTCTTCCCTATCCTTCTCTCCCCTATCCTTCTCTCCCCTATCCTTCTCTCTCCTATCCTTCTCTCTCCTATCCTTCTCTCTCCTATCCTTCTCTCCCCTATCCTTCTCTCCCCTATCCTTCTCTCTCCTATCCTTCTCTCCCCTATCCATATCTCCCCTACCCTTCTCTCTCCTATCATTCTCTCCCCTATCCTTCTCTCTCCTACCCTTCTCTCCCCTATCCTACTCTCTCCCCTATCCTTCTCTCCCCTATCCTTCTCTCTCCTATCCTTCTCTCTACTATCCTTCTCTCTACTATCATTCTCTCTCCCCTACCCTTCTCTCTCCTATCATTCTCTCCCTTATCCTTCACTCCCCTACCCTTCTCTCCCCTATCCTTCTCTCTCCCTTATCCTTCTCTCTCTCCTATCCTTCTATCTCCTATCCTTCTCTTCCCTATCCTTCTCTCCCCTATCCTTCTCTCTCCTATCATTCTCTCCCCTATCCTTCTCTCCCCTATCCTTCTCTCCCCTACCCTTCTCTCTCCTATCATTCTCTCCCCTATCCTTCTCTCTCCTATCATTCTCTCCCCTATCCTTCTCTCCCCTATCCTTCTCTCTCTCCTATCCTCTCTCCTATCCTACTATCTCCTATCCTTCTCTCTCCTATCCTTCTCTCCCCTATCCTTCTCTCTCCCCTTTCCTTCTCTCTCCCCTATCCTTCTCTCTCTCCTATCCTTCTCTCCCCTATCCTTCTCTCCCCTACCCTTTTCTCCTATCATTCTCTCCCCTATCCTTCTCTCCCCTATCCTTCTCTCCCCTATCCTTCTCTCTCCAACCCTTCTCTCCGCTATCCTTCTCTCTCCCCTATCCTTCTCTCTCCCCTATCCTTCTCTCTCCTATCCTTCTATCTCCTATCATTCTCTCTCCTCTATCCTTCTCTCCCCTATCATTCTCTCCCCTACCCTTCTCTCTCCTATCATTCTCTTCCCTATCCTTCTCTCTCCTATCCTTCTCTCTCCTATCCTTCTCTCCCCTATCCTTCTCTCCCCTACCCTTCTCTCTCCTACCATTCTCTCCCCTATCCTTCTCTCCCCTATCCTTCTCTCCCCTATCCTTCTCTCTCCTACCCTTCTCTCCCCTATCCTTCTCTCTCCCCTATCCTTCTCTCTCCTATCATTCTCTCTCCCCTACCCTTCTCTCTCCTATCATTCTCTCCCCTATCCTTCTCTCCCCTACCCTTCTCTCCCCTATCCTTCTCTTACTACTTTGTAAGTTCTCTGAGACTGTAAAACGGATATTGTGAGCATTAATAAGTGAAGCTATGAGTATAAATGTGTCACGGACAGACCGCTTCATTACGTCTAATACCTTATTGTTAATTATACAGGGTGCACGCTTGCACTTTTCTTTTTGTATAACTTGTAGACTAGACAGCAGAATGTATACTTATTATGTGTGCTGCACTCATTAGCTGTAGTGGGAATTACACCTACAGTACACTGACACTGGTTGTTGCTAATAACTCCCCCATACAGAGAGATGTGTAGAGGACGGCTGTCACACTGACACTGGTTGTTGCTAATAACTCCCCCATACAGAGAGATGTGTAGAGGACGGCTGTCACACTGACACTGGTTGTTGCTAATAACTCCCCCATACAGAGAGATGTGTAGAGGACGGCTGTCACACTGTCTCTGGTTGTTGCTAATAACTCCCCCATACAGAGAGATGTGTAGAGGACGGCTGTCACACTGTCACTGGTTGTTGCTAATAACTCCCCCATACAGAGAGATGTGTAGAGGATGGCTGTCACACTGACACTGGTTGTTGCTAATAACTCCCCCATACAGAGAGATGTGTAGAGAACGGCTGTCACACTGACTAGTTGTTGCTAATAACTCCCCCATACAGAGAGATGTGTAGAGGACGGCTGTCACACTGTCTCTGGTTGTTGCTAATAACTCCTCCATACAGAGAGATGTGTAGAGGATGGCTGTCACACTGACACTGGTTGTTGCTAATAACTCCCCCATACAGAGAGATGTGTAGAGGATGGCTGTCACACTGACACAGGTTGTTGCTAATAACTCCCCCATACAGAGGGATGTGTAGAGGACGGCTGTCACACTGACACTGGTTGTTGCTAATAACTCCCCCATACAGTGAGATGTGTAGAGGACGGCTGTCACACTGTCTCTGGTTGTTGCTAATAACTCCTCCATACAGAGAGATGTGTAGAGGACGGCTGTCACACTGACACTGGTTGTTGCTAATAACTCCCCCATACAGAGGGATGTGTAGAGGACGGCTGTCACACTGACACTGGTTGTTGCTAATAACTCCCCCATACAGAGAGATGTGTAGAGGACGGCTGTCACACTGACTAGTTGTTGCTAATAACTCCCCCATACAGAGAGATGTGTAGAGGACGGCTGTCACACTGACTAGTTGTTGCTAATAACTCCCCCATACAGAGAGATGTGTAGAGGACTGCTGCCACACTGACACTGGTTGTTGCTAATAACTCCCCCATACAGAGAGATGTGTAGAGGACGGCTGTCACACTGACACTGGTTTTTGCTAATGACTCCCCCATACAGAGAGATGTGTAGAGGACGGCTGTCACACTGTCACTGGTTGTTGCTAATAACTCCTCCATACAGAGAGATGTGTAGAGGATGGCTGTCACACTGACTCTGGTTGTTGCTAATAACTCCCCCATACAGAGAGATGTGTAGAGGACGGCTGTCACTGACTAGTTGTTGCTAATAACTCCCCCATACAGAGAGATGTGTAGAGGACGGCTGTCACACTGTCTCTGGTTGTTGCTAATAACTCCCCCATACAGAGAGATGTGTAGAGGACGGCTGTCACACTGACTAGTTGTTGCTAATAACTCCCCCATACAGAGAGATGTGTAGAGGACGGCTGTCACACTGACTAGTTGTTGCTAATAACTCCCCCATACAGAGAGATGTGTAGAGGACGGCTGTCACACTGACACTGGTTGTTGCTAATAACTCCCCCATACAGAGAGATGTGTAGAGGACGGCTGTCACACTGACACTGGTTGTTGCTAATGACTCCCCCATACAGAGAGATGTGTAGAGGACGGCTGTCACACTGACACTGGTTGTTGCTAATAACTCCCCCATACAGAGAGATGTGTAGAGGACGGCTGTCACACTGTCACTGGTTGTTGCTAATCACTCCCCCATACAGAGAGATGTGTAGAGGACGGCTGTCACACTGACACTGGTTGTTGCTAATGACTCCCCCATACAGAGAGATGTGTAGAGGACGGCTGTCACACTGACACTGGTTGTTGCTAATGACTCCCCCATACAGAGAGATGTGTAGAGGACGGCTGTCACACTGTCACGGCATTCAGGCGCTGACTTGTGCTCATTTACAGAGACGCATCTTTCCATAGAAAACATGGAGTCACTTTGCCTAGTAGAAGTTATTACTAACTGCGCTTGTGGTCACTTGTAAACAACCTTATTTTCCCCCCAGAATGTATAAAACGCTATTGATGCGCCAGCCGTAATCCGCAAAACAAGTCAGCAAGCCCTCTTATTTCTACCAATATAAATGTATTTTTTTTGTTTTTCAATAGGTGTCCATGGCAATATGTAACACTAATAATCCTTTAAAATGTTAACAGGGAAGTATTATCGAATTCTAACATTGAAAATCCATGTACCCATCTCTGTAGGTTCCCTAGTCAGCACCCATCCCTCCTCGGACATGGCACACAGTCCCCACTTTGGGTGTTGCACCCCAGCCACACAGCGTCTCTCTGCGGGAGGAGGGAGCTGCCTCTGCTGCTTAGTTGGTGAATGATTACGTATCACATCATAGCCGCACTTCCGTTACTGATATTGAGGACCTGCAGCCATCATCTTCACAGGGAAAAAACTGCTGACTGCTGCTCCTCCATGTCAGCTACTGGCGCTCCATGTGGGGGGGTAACACTGCTGGGGCATTAAAAAAAGAAAACAGAGGGTAGATTCCTACCCGACTCTCGGCGCTAATGTTGTTAATACAAAATTGTCAATTGGGATCAGCTGCAACTGCTAGGAGTATACTGTGAACTCCCACTAAGATACTAATGGAACAACATGGGCAATGCGCTGTGATCACGTCTGACTATGATGAGAGTGTGTTGATACACAATGTAATACACAATGAATGAATAAAAAGAGAAAAATATTTTACTTCTAAAAATGAAATACATACATCACACACAATACATTGAACGTATTACATGAAACATAAAAATATGGATGGATCGAACTAATGAAATGCAAAAGTGTAAATGGGTTAAAGATTGCATCAATATATAAGCTTGAATCAGAAAATGGATCCTATTGAGCGAGAAAAATTGATACAGTGGAATGTAACAGATCAGATCAATTGTATCATTTCCATGGATTAGAATTGATACTGTCTCAGTTCTTTTTCACACTGTTTAGTATTACTGCCTTCTCACACCTGGAATAGATGTAGGTTATCCATATATATAAACTTTGGTTAAAAAAATATTTTGCTGGCGTCCCAGCATATATTTGTTGTGTTTGTGATAACCGATTGGAGTGAAGTGACTCCTATTGTAGAATGAATATTTAGTTCGATCCATCCATATTTTTATGTTTCATGTAATACGTTCAATGTATTGTGTGTGATGTATGTATTTCATTTTTAGAAGTAAAATATTTTTCTCTTTTTATTCATTCATTGTGTATTACATTGTGTATCAACACACTCTCATCATAGTCAGACGTGATCACAGCGCATTGCCCATGTTGTTGCATTAAAAAAAGAGTCACATTATGTAACTTCTGCATTATTTAGATAACTTAGGCACCCTCTAATCACTTGCACCCTAGGCAGCTGCCTAGCTTCTCCTAATCGTAGCACTGCCTTAAGTGCACCCGTTTCTTCACTTTCTCAGATGATGGAGTAGGAGTTGGGATACATATTACCAGTGTCGAAACTGGATTATTGGCTGAGACAAGATCAGTTTATAATTGAATCGCAGCGACGCCATTTTGCGAAATGGCTGCCTAAGCGCCATTTTAGATAAACTCACACTTCAGTACATGTGGCGTTAATACTATTAACATCATGCGAATGCATCTGTGACCATCGCCATAAGTTACGGCGATTCACCAAAAGCCTAGTTCATGACTTTATGTATTATAAAGGATATATTTCAGAAATGGCTTTACAGTATGTCAAAATTGGATTGCATTAGATGAATAGAGCAAATGGCCACGTGACAACTAGCTTGTGTAGATAAGCTTCCTGGATAGTGTCTGTTCTCACTACAGGTGGCCTGGCTCGAATACACACCTTACATTAGCAAGCTTCCTGCAATGAAATGACTTCAAAGACTAGAGTGTTATCTTAGGTCTGTCTCTTGTAGCTGGGCTATTTGCATTCACACAAGAAACTGGGAGAATAAAGAGTTTTTCTTTTGAAGCCTGGTACAGGTGGGGGCTCATACACACATTAATACGCACAATTGCGCTGTTAACTAGTCGCATACTAGCGAATGCATAGGACTTTGTATGAAACCGCTGTTTTATTAGCTTTATGCACACGCATCTACCCCAAGTTAACTAGCGTCCTTATATCAAACCCCGCATACTCACACATTACATATTCACACATAAGGTTTAATAAGCTTTAAAGTATAAGATTTAAGTTGGTTCAGTTAGTATAAATGCTGTGAAATAAAGATATTTGATAACTAAGGTTTTATACATGCTAAGAAAGCCGTGTTTGGTTTCGTACTGATGCGTACTCTTTCAACAGAATTCCGGTACTATCGGTGTGGAGATCGCATCATGCATTCCCAACTTATGGACTGCAGAGACTTCAAGCAACAAAATGTATATTATATGAACAACTGTTAGGATGTAGCATGGGGGCGGGAGGGCAGAGACCCCCAGTTGTTAGAGGCTGGGTGAGTCTATTTGAACCAGCCTGTTAAATGCACTGTAACAGATGCTTCTCCCCTGGGAACCAATGATATCAGCAACAAACTTCTCTATTGTCCTGTCTATTCTGGGGGGGTATAAACATTTGTGCTCAAACACTGGGTCTTAGTCTTCATGCTGAATGCTGATGGACGAGGGGTTTCTTGCTGATACCTAACATCTGGACCAGAGGCGCTGCGTATGTATACTGTACTTGGGTCTGTATAATTCCTTTGCGCTAAATTGTACACAGATCATAGCGTGTAACTGACTGTAATTTTACTTGAATAATACTTTGTGCTTCGGAACCACATGTTCTGAGTCTGGAGTCTCTATTTACTGTATGACTGCGTACGCAAATTAGCGTCATCCTTAGAGGTTTATAGGAAGGATTTTAGAAGGTACAACCAGGGGTATATAGAGGTTCAAATATAGATTCCTTACCAGGGCTCGTATGTTTTAGTGGATCAGAACGATATATCATACAACGGTCGTTCATTGCATCATCCCATTTGCTGTGCTGTATAGCAGCTGGGATGATGCAATGAACAACCGCTGGAAATGACGCAGTGCAGTTACATGCAGCGTGTAAGCAGGGCCGGCCCGAGCCTAATTTTTTTGGTAAGCGGATATAAATTTTGGCGCCCCTTATGAAATATCCCCGATTTTTCGGCGACAGAAAAAGGCTATTTAATTGCACAGCCTTTCCCCGCGCAGCGGGGATTTGTTTACGGTAATTAGTCACGGGGGAAACCCTGCATCTAATTTAATAACCCCCATAGGCTACGCATAAAAAAAAAAGAACATTAGCCCCCACGTGAAAATAATTATGCTTTTATGCTTTGCAAAAAAAAAAACACATAGGCCCCACATGAATATGTATGAAGTCCTTATACAGCAGAGCAGGACCACCCTGGGTGCTAAGTTACAATTATACCCAAAGATACATATTCAGGGATAGGGTGACAGCACTGGGTGACAGGGAGACGGTGACAGCACTGGGTGACGATGACAGCAATGGGTGACAGGGAGAGAGTGACAGCAGTGGGTGACAGGGAGACGGTGACAGCACTGGGTGACAGGGAGAGAGTGACAGCAGTGGGTGACAGGGATAGGGTGACAGCACTGGGTGACAGGGAGACGGTGACAGCACTGGGTGACGTTGACAGCAATGGGTGACAGGGAGAGAGTGACAGCAATGGGTGACAGGGAGAGGGTGACAGCAGTGGGTGACAGGGAGATGGTGACAGCACTGGGTGACAGGGAGAGGGTGACAGCAGTGGGTGACAGGGAGACGGTGACAGCACTGGGTGACGGTGACAGCAATGGGTGACAGGGAGAGAGTGACAGCAATGGGTGACAGGGAGAGAGTGACAGCAATGGGTGACAGGGAGAGGGTGACAGCACTGGGTGACGGTGACAGCAATGGGTGACAGGGAGAGAGTGACAGCACTGGGTGACAGGGAGATGGTGACAGCACTGGGTGACAGGGATAGGGTGACAGCACTGGGTGACAGGGAGACGGTGACAGCACTGGGTGACAGGGAGAGAGTGACAGCAGTGGGTGACAGGGAGACGGTGACAGCACTGGGTGACAGGGATAGGGTGACAGCAGTGGGTGACAGGGAGACAGTGACAGCAATGGGTGACAGGGAGAGAGTGACAGCACTGGGTGACAGGGAGACGGTGACAGGGAGACGGTGACAGCAGTGGGTGACAGGGAGACGGTGACAGCACTGGGTGACAGTGACAGCAATGGGTGACAGGGAGAGAGTGACAGCAATGGGTGACAGGGAGAGGGTGACAGCACTGGGTGACAGGGAGAGAGTGACAGCAATGGGTGACAGGGAGACAGTGACAGCACTGGGTGATGGTGACAGCAATGGGTGACAGGGAGAGAGTGACAGCAGTGGGTGACAGGGAGACGGTGACAGCACTGGGTGACAGGGAGAGGGTGACAGGGAGACGGTGACAGCACTGGGTGACGGTGACAGCAATGGGTGACAGGGAGAGGGTGACAGCAATGGGTGACAGGGATAGGGTGACAGGGAGACGGTGACAGCACTGGGTGACGGTGACAGCAATGGGTGACAGGGAGAGAGTGACAGCAGTGGGTGACAGGTAGACGGTCCTTATACAGCAGAGCAGGACCACCCTGGGTGCTAAGTTACAATTATACCCAAGATACATATTCAGGGATAGGGTGACAGCACTGGGTGACAGGGAGACGGTGACAGCACTGGGTGACGATGACAGCAATGGGTGACAGGGAGAGAGTGACAGCAGTGGGTGACAGGGAGACGGTGACAGCACTGGGTGACAGGGAGAGAGTGACAGCAGTGGGTGACAGGGATAGGGTGACAGCACTGGGTGACAGGGAGACGGTGACAGCACTGGGTGACGTTGACAGCACTGGGTGACAGGGAGAGAGTGACAGCAATGGGTGACAGGGAGAGGGTGACAGCAGTGGGTGACAGGGAGATGGTGACAGCACTGGGTGACAGGGAGAGGGTGACAGCAGTGGGTGACAGGGAGACGGTGACAGCACTGGGTGACGGTGACAGCAATGGGTGACAGGGAGAGAGTGACAGCAATGGGTGACAGGGAGAGAGTGACAGCAATGGGTGACAGGGAGAGGGTGACAGCACTGGGTGACGGTGACAGCAATGGGTGACAGGGAGAGAGTGACAGCACTGGGTGACAGGGAGATGGTGACAGCACTGGGTGACAGGGATAGGGTGACAGCACTGGGTGACAGGGAGACGGTGACAGCACTGGGTGACAGGGAGAGAGTGACAGCAGTGGGTGACAGGGAGACGGTGACAGCACTGGGTGACAGGGATAGGGTGACAGCAGTGGGTGACAGGGAGACAGTGACAGCAATGGGTGACAGGGAGAGAGTGACAGCACTGGGTGACAGGGAGACGGTGACAGGGAGACGGTGACAGCAGTGGGTGACAGGGAGACGGTGACAGCACTGGGTGACAGTGACAGCAATGGGTGACAGGGAGAGAGTGACAGCAATGGGTGACAGGGAGAGGGTGACAGCACTGGGTGACAGGGAGAGAGTGACAGCAATGGGTGACAGGGAGACAGTGACAGCACTGGGTGATGGTGACAGCAATGGGTGACAGGGAGAGAGTGACAGCAGTGGGTGACAGGGAGACGGTGACAGCACTGGGTGACAGGGAGAGGGTGACAGGGAGACGGTGACAGCACTGGGTGACGGTGACAGCAATGGGTGACAGGGAGAGGGTGACAGCAATGGGTGACAGGGATAGGGTGACAGGGAGACGGTGACAGCACTGGGTGACGGTGACAGCAATGGGTGACAGGGAGAGAGTGACAGCAGTGGGTGACAGGTAGACGGTGACAGCACTGGGTGACAGGGAGAGGGTGACAGCAGTGGGTGACAGGGAGACGGTGACAGCAATGGGTGACGGTGACAGCAATGGGTGACAGGGAGAGAGTGACAGCACTGGGTGACAGGGAGATGGTGACAGCACTGGGTGACGGTGACAGCAATGGGTGACAGGGAGAGAGTGACAGCAATGGGTGACAGGCAGAGGGTGACAGCACTGGGTGACAGGGAGAGAGTGACAGCAATGGGTGACAGGGAGACGGTGACAGCACTGGGTGATGGTGACAGCAATGGGTGACAGGGAGAGAGTGACAGCAGTGGGTGACAGGGAGACGGTGACAGCACTGGGTGACAGGGAGAGGGTGACAGCAGTGGGTGACAGGGAGACGGTGACAGCACTGGGTGACGGTGACAGCAATGGGTCACAGGGAGAGTGACAGCAGTGGGTGACAGGGAGACGGTGACAGCACTGGGTGACAGGGAGAGGGTGACAGCAGTGGGTGACAGGGAGACGGTGACAGCACTGGGTGACAGGGAGAGAGTGACAGCAGTGGGTGACAGGGAGACGGTGACAGCACTGGGTGACAGGGAGAGAGTGACAGCACTGGGTGACAGGGATAGGGTGACAGCAGTGGGTGACAGGGAGATGGTGACAGCACTGGGTGATGGTGACAGCACTGGGTAACAGGGAGAGAGTGACAGCACTGGGTGACAGGGAGACGGTGACAGCACTGGGTGACAGGGATAGGGTGACAGCAGTGGGTGACAGGGAGACGGTGACAGCACTGGGTGACAGGGATAGGGTGACAGCAGTGGGTGACAGGGAGACGGTGACAGCAATGGGTGATAGGGAGAGAGTGACAGCACTGGGTGACAGGGAGACGGTGACAGCACTGGGTGACAGGGAGACGGTGACAGCACTGGGTGACAGTGACAGCAATGGGTGACAGGGAGAGAGTGACAGCAATGGGTGACAGGGAGAGGGTGACAGCACTGGGTGACAGGGAGAGAGTGACAGCAATGGGTGACAGGGAGACGGTGACAGCACTGGGTGATGGTGACAGCAATGGGTGACAGGGAGAGAGTGACAGCAGTGGGTGACAGGGAGACGGTGACAGCACTGGGTGACAGGGAGAGGGTGACAGCAGTGGGTGACAGGGAGACGGTGACAGCACTGGGTGACGGTGACAGCAATGGGTGACAGGGAGAGGGTGACAGCAATGGGTGACAGGGAGAGGGTGACAGCAATGGGTGACAGGGAGATGGTGACAGCACTGGGTGACGGTGACAGCAATGGGTGACAGGGAGAGAGTGACAGCAGTGGGTGACAGGGAGACGGTGACAGCACTGGGTGACAGGGAGAGAGTGACAGCAGTGGGTTACAGGGAGACGGTGACAGCTCTGGGTGACAGGGAGAGAGTGACAGCAGTGGGTGACAGGGAGACGGTGACAGCACTGGGTGACAGGGATAGGGTGACAGCAGTGGGTGACAGGGAGACGGTGACAGCAATGGGTGATAGGGAGAGAGTGACAGCACTGGGTGACAGGGAGACGGTGACAGCACTGGGTGACAGGGAGACGGTGACAGCACTGGGTGACAGTGACAGCAATGGGTGACAGGGAGAGAGTGACAGCAATGGGTGACAGGGAGAGGGTGACAGCACTGGGTGACAGGGAGAGAGTGACAGCAATGGGTGACAGGGAGACGGTGACAGCACTGGGTGATGGTGACAGCAATGGGTGACAGGGAGAGAGTGACAGCAGTGGGTGACAGGGAGACGGTGACAGCACTGGGTGACAGGGAGAGGGTGACAGCAGTGGGTGACAGGGAGACGGTGACAGCACTGGGTGACGGTGACAGCAATGGGTGACAGGGAGAGGGTGACAGCAATGGGTGACAGGGAGAGGGTGACAGCAATGGGTGACAGGGAGATGGTGACAGCACTGGGTGACGGTGACAGCAATGGGTGACAGGGAGAGAGTGACAGCAGTGGGTGACAGGGAGACGGTGACAGCACTGGGTGACAGGGAGAGAGTGACAGCAGTGGGTTACAGGGAGACGGTGACAGCAATGGGTGACAGGGAGAGGGTGACAGCAATGGGTGACAGGGAGACGGTGACAGCACTGGGTGACGGTGACAGCAATGGGTGACAGGGAGAGAGTGACAGCAGTGGGTGACAGGGAGATGGTGACAGGGAGAGGGTGACAGGGAGACGGTGACAGCAATGGGTGACAGGGAGAGAGTGACAGCACTGGGTGACAGGGAGACGGTGACAGCACTGGGTGACAGGGAGATGGTGACAGCACTGGGTGACGGTGACAGCAATGGGTGACAGGGAGAGAGTGACAGCAGTGGATGATGACATGAAGAGGGTGATAACACTGGGTGACATTAAGACAGTGACAGCAGGGAGAGAGTGACAGCAGTTGGTTACAGAAAGGGGGTGACATCAGTAATGCCCTTTACAATGTATTATGCCACACACATGTAATGCCCTAATACATTATGCCACACATGCAATGCCCTTTATATTGCATTATGCCACATACATGTAATGCCTCCCCCCAGTGTCTGTACTAGAGTGTTGGGCCCAGGTGCAAGAACATCTCCCCCCCCCATCCCGTGTGTATATCCTGATGAAGGGAATGTAACCCTGAAACGTTGAACATAAAACGTTTGTTCACAGAGGTAGAAGTTTCTGGAGTGATGCCTATTTACCAGAATATATATATGAACTGAAGTATATGCCAGCCTTTAAATAAAGTAAAAATACGCTATGACTTACCACACTGTCTCTCAGGCTGTAGTTCTTGTCTTCCGTCTTTTGTGCAAGGTCTTCTTGATGACAGTGCCCCAGCCTCCTTCATCTTCTGCTTCACCTTCCTCTGCCCCAGCCTCCTTCATCTGCTTCTGCCCCTTCACCTTCCTCTGCTTCCAGCCCGTCACCTCCTACCCCCATCACCTCTGCCTCCAGCCTCTTTCATCATCCTCTGCTTCCTGACCCCATCCCCTTCGGTTGCTGCTATTTCCAAGTTGGAGAAAGGACCTCTGTGATGTAGACACCACGTGACCGCTGCAGGAGGCTGGACCGCTCCTGTGTTACCATTCACTAGGGCATAGAGGGGGAATATATATTTGTGGCGAGCGCAGCGAGCCACCGTGCCCGAAGCGTGGCGAGTGTAGCGAGCCCGCGAGGGGACACTTTTGGTCCCCTGTTACCATCCCCGCCCCTCCCCCTTTCAGGCCGAGTCACGTGGGTGTGACGTCACAGGGCCATCAGCCCTGTATTGTCTAGACCTAACGCATCACCTTCCTCTGCCTCTAGCCTCCTTCATTATTCTCTGCCCCCTTCACCTGCCTCTGTGACTTGTCATCTTCTGCCCCCCAGTCCTCATTACCTTCCTCTGGCCCAGCCTCCATCTTCTTCTGCCCTCTTCACCTTCCTGTACATAGAGGCTCCCGCAGCCCTGTCACCACTTCACAACGCCGGGGCCCACCCGCTCCTATTGCTACTCCCTCCAGCGGCGCGTGACGTCATCACGCGCGCCGCGTCAAAAAACAAACATTATTGAGCATAGGGGATGCCCGTTGGCTGCCGCCGGCGGGTATGTTCAACAAAGTTTGTTTTGGACGCGGCGAGCGCCGCTGGAGGGAGTAGCGATAGGAGCGGGTGGGCCTTGGCGGGCTTCCTCATTGAGTCAGGGTCCGGGAGCAGGGACTGCAGTCGAAAGTG